>PVKS010021239.1:0-35556 GCA_004027875.1 Aplodontia rufa | reverse complement strand
AGGAACCTCCTTTTCTAATCCACACGCACAGCACACGGCCTGTTCAATTTTCCTAAGGCACAGTTCCTAAGACACAGTGTTTCTTTCCTACTCAGAATTATTTTCAAGATAAAGTTCCCAATTTTTGCCTTTTATTCAAAGATATTCTACATAGAAGAAACAGCAGGAGAGGTGGGAAAATATGAGGTATGCACAAAAAAAATCAAGAATCTTAGTCAGCCTGGGTTATGGGATTCAAGAAGGGACTTCATGGGAAGTAGGTTTGGAAAGATGGCTTGGACACACACCACAGGAAGTGTGAATGAAAGGCAAAAGTTTAGGGCTTTGTTTTGAACAAAACTAAGGGATCTTCAAGGTTCTGACAAGGGGTATGACATCGGAACTGTGCCCTAGGAAGAGTAAGCAGGCAGTGGTATATGGTGGATCACATTTCCTCTTCACATGTTGATCTATCTTTTGAAATCCAAGATAAGCATCATCTACTCCAATAAACTGTTGATATAGTTGGAAGCAATTTCTCTCCATCACTAAACTCTGCAGCATCTTTGCCTTAAATATTGGTTTTTGTCTGCACCTCTTTTCATAAACTATAAATTCCTTGATTTTGTATCCAACTCTTCTTGTTGCTCAGCACCAATGCACATCTTTCTCAGAACTTGTTGTATTTTCTAAATGTAAGGTTTTCTGTTTTTAAATAATTTTAGAAAATGCTCAGTCATTACTTCTTAAATACTGCCTTTCTTTTAGCCTCTCAATTCTTTCTTTCTTGTTCTCTGATTATATATACATTGGATCTTTTGGCTCTAGTTTCCATATTTCTTAGCCTTTCTACCAAAAATTCTCTTTATCTCTCTTCATGTTTGATTTTTGAATAATTTCCTCATATCTACATTCAATTTCTCTAATTCTTCCTTTAGCTGTGTCTAATAAGCTGTTTAACCTGTCTATTAAATTTTATAATTTCTATTTGTTTTTGTTTATACAACTTATATTTATTTCTTCTGGAAAATATAACTTTTATTTTTTCATTTGTCTTGTCATTTTTGGTTTTAAGGCTAAGTTTTAAAATGCTTTGAGCATAATTTATTTTTTGCCTCACTGCTCCATTATCTGAAGTTTCTAGGAATCTATTCCTTCTGTTATTGACCATTGTTAAATTGTTTCCCCATATTTTAGAATTTTATATTTTGAGTTCACCTTCAGCAAGGGTTTTTTCTGTAGAAAACATGTTTAAAAGTATTTGAAGCCACATCTTTCTGCAGTGATTTCTACTTCCTTTTGTCAGATGCTCCAGTATTAGCATCAATTTTCTTTCATTAATATATCAACCTGAGAAAGGTATAATTGCAACCACAGACAGGTGGTAGTTGTCTGTTAGGAAGAATTGTCATGGGACACTTTTCTTTTTGACCCAGAGTCTAGATGAGTCAGAAACCTCTATGTTTTCTTTTCTTTTCTTTTTTTTTTTTTCCTAATGAGCTGATAATTCTCTAAAACAGGGAGGCGTGAGGAGGGGGAGAGGTGGGGGAGGTTATTTGAAGATCTCCTAGGATACTGGAGAGTGGGAATATAGGGGAACCATCTCAGAAGCAGAGGTTATTCCTCCACGAGATACCCATTTTATGCAAGAGTTCTCCTGGGGGTAACTGCAACAGGTGAAACTCAAGGTGGTCATCCATCCATGTTTGGGCATTACCCCTAGATAACTATATATATATATATACTTGGGTTATTGATGGTCTGATAATGTTTCTCTCTCATTTGTACCCCTATATACTCTTAATAAAAAAAAATAAAATTAAATTAAAAAATCTCTAAAACAGTCTTTCACTAGTGGTTTAGCTCTTTCAGACCCAACTTTACGTGAGTGTTATCAATTCATTTTGGGTCAGAACTTTTTGTTCTGACTCCATGAGGACTTTGAAACCTAAGCCCTGCATTTTCAAGGCTTTTTGTCTCCCCTTCCCGTAACCATAAGCTGCCAGGATGTTGATCCCTTCTTATGTTTGGCTCTAGGGACTTTCCTTAGCTTCATTCAAGAGCAGTTATTAGTTATTAAGCAGGATGCTTCAGTGATTTATGAAGGGAAGGCCTGCAGATTATTTATTCCATAAAAATACAGGGAAGTCTAGACTTGAAAATACCTGTGGTGTTTGCTATTAGTAAATTTCAGCTTCAATTTTTTCTTGAATTCTTTTATTTAAAAGAAATCTCTAGGTCCCAAAACAAAGGCAGAAACAAATGTCACTTGTAAGTAAAATCACAAAAATAGCCTTTTCACATATTTTTGATCAGCCTAAAATCCCTCTCCCTACCTCCCTTCTCTGGTCATCAAAATCATATTCAGCCTTCAAATGTCATCTCAGATTTAACCTTCTACCTAATATTTTCCAAGATGATAGTAATAACTGCAAAACAGCAGTGACTATTTTTTAAGAGAGAGGGACCGTGAGAGAAAACGAGAGAGAGAAAGCGAGCGAGAGAGAGAGAATCATTTTTATTTAGTTTTTCATGTAACTTTCATTGCTCTGACACTTCATGGTGTAAGTGGTGCTTGGGTTTGAACCTGCATCCTCATGCATGCTAGGCAAGTGCCTTAACCATTGAGCCACTGTTCCAGCACCACCAATGACTTTTTCTTAAGTGATTGCATATATTACATTATTTTTCTAAATAATTCTATGATCATTTTTAAGAAATGTGAAGAAACTTCATTTTTAAGATGAAGAAACTGATGTTTGTAAAAGTTGAGTGACTTTTGAAGGTGACCTAGCTAGTAGGAGCTTGAGCCATATGAAATGACTGATACTCCACTGCTGTTATTTGGTTGCAGGTCCCCCCCCTTTTTGTTTGTTTGTTTGTTTGTTTTACATACAACAGAGCAATTTTGCATGGTTACATCTTACAAATGGTGTAGGTAACATTCAAATTCAGGTCTGACCAACTTCTATCCTCATAAGCTTCACCTTAAACATATGCTCCACAAGTTAATTATTCCTTCCTCTGGGCATTAACAGCATTCTTATGCCATCTGTTCATTCCCTTTCCTCACTTGACCTTCAGTTACAATAATGCATGTGTATCCTTCATCTTTGATGGATTGTAAGTTTCTTGAGGGATTTACCTTGGCTCTGCATCCCCACTACTTACCAAGGTACTTGGTATATGATAAGTCTTTGATTTTTTTTCTTTAAATTAGCTAAACTAGGTTATTCCAGTCTTGCTCATTATGTATATTTAGTTGATATGCTTCTGAACTTTTGATTTTTCTATTAGTTTCCCTGAGTGGTGGTATTAATACATGACCTCCAATTTTTTTATATTCTTCACATCAAGAAGAAGAGTCTACCTTTCCATGAAGCTAGGTGGGCTTATGACTGCTTCAACCAAAAGAGTGGAGCAGAGTGATATTATGTGACTTCTAAGGCTGACCCATTAAAGCTCGCGCTGCGGCCACCTAGATTTCTTGGAACATTTGCTCTCTGAATACAACCTCTTTGGTGTTGTATCCCAGAACTGTGCATCCATGCTGTGAGGAACCCAAGACATCTCTCATGGATTCTCTGACAGTCCCAGCTGAATCCAGCTGTTGACCTATCCACACACAGGAGCCAGCATGTGAATGAAGAAGCCCCCATGTGAGCCTAGTGCCCAGCTGTTGGAGTTACCTTCAGGCATTTCAACCTTCCTGGCTGAGGTCCCAGATATAGCAGAACAGAGGAAAGCAACTTAATAAAGCATAATAAAAATGAATATTCCTTCACATCATTCTGTTGGGGTGATTTGTCATGCAGCAGAAAATAATTGGAGTGGTTACTTTTATTTGTCCTGTTGGGTAGGAACAGTAATAAATAACAGCATTAATAACTGGAGTGTTGCTTTCATCCGTCCTGTCTGGTAGGGTTAGTCTGGTAGCATAAGGGAACTCCTTTCCCCTAGTGATAAGGGTCTGGTGGTAGGTGGCTGCTCTCATACTCTCAAGTGAAAGTATGCAAATAGATTTCGGTTTCTACACATGATTTGAGCATTTGGCTCACATTTGAGTTTGACTCCATCTTACTGACCTCTGTCCTGGCACAAGTCTGAACCCAGCCTGATTGGGTGAGAATCAACTCATCATTGCCACTCCCCTTTCTTGGAGCTTCACCTTGCCTCTTTTGTCCTTCATATTGCCTCTGACATGCTGACCTAACCCATAGCAGCCAAGCTACTCTCTCCCTATACTCTGCTACTCCCCAGAACTCCTGGTGCCCATTCTAGAGTCTTGGTCAGGACCATTCACAGATAGATTCCAGTCCAGGATGCCAGTCAAGCTTTGACCTCTTGGACTTGGTGACTCAGATTCTGGCCTGTCCTTGGAGGCAGACAGCGCTTAATTCACTCCCAGCCATTCTACAAAGTGTGAGCCTTCTCCCTATCAAGAGTTGTTAGAGGTTGGAGCAGTGGCTTAGCGGTTACTGCGCTTGCCTGGCATGCACAAGGATACACATTTGAACCCCAGCACCACATACACAATGAAGTATTCGAGCAACAAAGGCCACATGAAAAACTAAATAAAATTAATTCTTTCTTTCTCTCTCTCCCTCTCACCATCTCTCTTTCTTAAAAAAAAAAAAAGAAAGATAAAGAAAAAAATCCTAGAGCTTTAGACTATTAATTTTTTTCAGAAAGTACTATTAATATTGAAATTTTACATGAGCTTTATTGTGGTAGTAGAAAATTAACAAGTACTCTATGGTAATGTTTAAAATAATAACCAATCCATCACATATGATATATCCAAATAGCATCCATTCACTAAAAGTTTTAATGTTAATAATGTTAAGTAATAAAAATGTTATATAGATAACTACAGGTTTCAACTATAGATATATATCCCCATGCGTATGTGTATGAATGTGTGCTATTTATGAATATCTTCTTTGAAATTCATGGCAAAAATATTTTATTGATTAGAATACAGAATCAAAAAGTTCAGAAACCACTGCTGGGAATTCAAATCATGCATTCTTTTTTTTTATTAGATGGATATAGAGAAACAATTGAGAGGGAAACATTATCAAACATTTAAGAACCAATGTATATATACTTAGTTATCCAGGGCTAATGCCATATCATGGATGCCCATCTTGGGTTCCCCCTGTTGCTGTTTCCCCCAGAAGAACTCCTGAGTTAAATGGATATCTCGTGGAGGGCAGAGATCTCCTTCTGAGATGATTCCCCCAAATTCCCACCCTCCAGTCTCCTCGGAGTTCTTCCTACACCTCCAAGTAACCTAGGGAGTCATTTCCCTGTTGCATTGAGAATCATACAATTTGAAGTTACTGTTAGCTTAGCCGTCTAACATACTGCTTCCCGATGTATTCTACCTTCCACAGAAAATCATGCATTCTTAAGTGAATTTCAGAACAAAGTGCTTAAAGAGCATTTCTAGTCAAATAGTTTATGAATTCTTTTTGTTTGTTTGTTTTTTGTTTTTTAAAGAGAGAGGGACAGTGAGAGAAAGAGAGAATCAATTTTATTTAATTTTCATGTGGCTTTTGTTGCTCTGAGACTTCGTTGTGTAGGTGGTGCTGGGGTTTGAACTTGGGTCCTTATGCTTGCCAGGCAAGCACCATAACCACTGAGCCACTGCTTCAGCCCCATTTATGAATTTTTTTAATGGCAGAAATTTTTCTTCAAAGAAAGTCCCACGACCTAAACTAACAATTTGTTTCAGTAGAGTCTCTTATCTGCCCCTCTCCTGAAGCATCTGAAGAGCACTGTTTGCAAACTACTGATAGACTAGCTCTCTCTCATTTTACTAATTTGGAGACCAAGACTCAAAAAGGAAATAATTTGGCCAAGGGTTTATGGCTAAACTGGATCTCAACTCACATTTCCCGAATCTATTTTGGGCTCAAAGTCTTTCCATGTTAGGATGTTATTTCATTTAAGTGCTGGGGTTGAAGGTATTCTAATGATGCTTTCTACTATGTGCTTCCTTTTTGATTCTGAGATGCTGAGATCTGTTTGTGACTCTGAGGCTGGGGAGATTCCAGAAGTTAGAGGGAATGTCGGAGAACCGCTACCCATCAACCCCACCCTCAACACTTCGAAGCAGAGTTGTTCCTATAAAAACTTTGAAAAGTAAGTTCACTGAGCATTTTGTTTCTGCTCCCTTGCCTGTTGGCTTTAGTCGAAAGACTCTGGATGGAAAGCTCAGCCAAACTCTTTGACTGGATCCAATCACAGTCACACTGTCATCTGATGGAAATTCGGCATCGTCTGAATCTCTGGTCTCTTGTTCACACATGTGGACTCTAACCAGCAAAGGAATAAACTATAGTGACTCCAAGCAAATATCTCTGAACTTCCAGAGATTGATGACAGTGGTAATAAAAATGGTCCTTTCCATGGTGAACACTACCAGTAAGTCAACAGTTAAAAAGGGGTATAGTTTTAAGAATAACCAATGCATTAGCTCTTGTCAATGAGATTCCTTTTGGCAGTAATATATTCTGTGGATTAAGTTAAACCAAATGTTTGTAACAATGGAAATATACTCATGTTAACAGCTAGGATTATCGTCCCAGTGAATATTTACTGTAGTTACATTCAAATTTACTCTTGTGGACATTGTTTGATCATTTTCACCTCTTTTTGATAAATTTCATTTTAAACTAAAACCGATAGAAAATATCCTTTAGCATTTTTAGTCTTGTGCCACATGGTGAAGGCAACAAGAAGTAAAAGCCCTACTTCTGTAAGTTTGTCAGCCACATTGGACCTCATTTGGTGCCCTTGAGTTTTAGACCCAGCAATGACTCCATGACTGGACACTACATAACGGGTTTCCTTGTTTAACTCTTTGATTTCACACCTGTTTTCTGTCATGTGATCATGGAGGTCATCAGTGTTGACTTTACAACCTGGGATCTTATTTCTGAGTCCTGTACCTAGAGGAAGCCAGTGCCCCAAGGCCTATCCATACATGACCTCCCATACAATAAGCCTTCTGCTAGCTCCTGGGGTAGCCCTGACTGCAGCTGGGAATGTAGTTCAGTGGTAGGGTGCTTGCCTAGCATGCTCAAGGCCCTAGGTTCCATCCCTAGCACCCCACGCCTCAAAATCAACAAGGCCAGGAACTTGGATTGTGTATCATGAATATACTTTATTATTTAAAGGACATTGTTTTGATACAATATTTTTGTTAATTGATAAGAAGGATTTAAAAAAAAAAAGAAAGAGGGACAGTGAGAGAGAGAGGAAGGAAGAATCAATGTTATTTAGTTTTTCATGTGACCTTTTTTGTTCCAACGCTTCATTGGGTACTTGGTGCTGGGGTTTGAACTCACATCCTCATGCATGCCAGGCAAGCACTGTAACTGCTGAGCCACTGCTCCAGCCCCAGAAAATTACTTTTTAATCTCATTTAGGCCATACAAACCGTATCGTGTTTTTTAATCTGTAAAACAAGCAAAAGTGAGCAATAGAGAATTTGCACTTTGGGTTGCTTGGCTGTTGTTTCCTTTTATCACTTTTGGCTATATACACACAAGGGTGACCTTTATTCCTCCACAGTGAAGAGAGGGGGGCTCACAAATGGCTTCAGAGCACCTCTGACCCAGATTTCTTGAGAGGACTTTTGCAGCCTGGTTATGCTGGTGAGAATGTCCTTCACTCTCCCAGACCATATACCCCAGCCAGCTCAGAGAGCCCTGGGAGTAATTTTTATAACAATGGAAATGTGTTCATGTTAACATTTGGGGTTTTCATCCCAGCTAATATTTACTATAGTTACTTACATTCAAACTTGCCTTGTGAACACAGTTTGATCAGTAAAGGAGGAAATTTTTATTCATTCCCAGGCCTCCATACAACTAGCAGCAGCAGAAGAGAGCAGTTGCCCAGTAACCCCATATTTCCAGCTAGCCACAAGAACCAGGCATGAGCTGATTGCACATCTTCCTATTACACAGTGGCCCTTAACCAGAGTTGCACCTATAAAGCTCTTTAAAACACTGAGGTTGGGGTTCTAATTCAAACCAACTAAAGCCAAGTCTTTGAGGGTAAAGCATAAACATCCCTATGGTTAATGGCACCCCCAACCCCAAGATGACTTCTGTTCACTTAGTCAAGTATCCTTTCTGCAATAAGTCTTTGAACTCATACAGATCTTTGATACACTAGTCCTGTTGCTTTTTCAACATTCACCACTCCCTTGTGTCCTGGTATCCAGACTCCCATGGTCCTTAATTAAAATCAAGTACGAAAGTTCAATCACTCCCTGCTGTATACTCCCCTGGTAAAGTCCCTTAACATTGTTAAATTCACTGTCACAACTACTCCATGGGAAGACCAGATCTCCTGAACATTCCCAGGGGAAAACACATGACCAACCATGTTGGTCACAAATCAAAGTTGGACTCAAAGCACAGCTCAGAAATCTTAATGTGTGTGTGTTGCGGGGAGGGCTGAAGTGGTGGCTCAGTGGTTGGAGCACTTGCCCAACATGCATGAAGACCCAGGTTCAGACTCCAGCACCACATACACAACTAAGTATCAGAGAAACAGGGACAGATGAAAAAAAGAAATAAAATTGATCCCCCTCCATCTCTCTTTAAAAAAAAAAATCCTAATGTGTCTTCAGGATTTCAGTCTCCCACGCTACACTACATCTTCCATTCTCTCCTCCAAATCTATGTTCTCCTGCCCTCTTCACCACTGTTGACTGATGACCTGGTCTCACCACTCATAGGGAACGCAGAGACATCAGAGAGGATTCCTCATTGTCCTGCCTCCACATCTACAAAACCACCTACATCTGTGTCCACAGTTTTTGCCCTCCTTCCACTTGTTCAGGACAAAGCACCCCTGCTCCTACCAAAGGCCAAACCTCCACTTTGCTCTGGATCTCTTTTCCTATTTTTTGGAAGACTCCATTCCTCCTTTCATAGGAATGCTTTGCCAATTTCTTCCCAGCAATTTACAAATAAACTTCAGTATCTTCCACCTTAAAATGAAACAAACCCTATGTCTATCTTAGCTATCACACCATGTCTCTGCTTCTCTTTACAATAAAACTTCTTTAGAAGAGTTGTTCTTGATCACTCTCTGTACTTCCTCAATATGCCAGGGAAAACACTATGAAAATCTTTTCTTTGATATCTAAAAGGAATTTCATGCTTAACATGTCCACACCCTCTTTTTCCTAGCCCCACAAAATGATATTCTGTTCCTTCCCCAGTCTTCCTATTTCCCGCAAAAGCATCCGCTGAGTTCAAGCTTTGATGTTTCACTTGTGTTATACTCTATGCATAACACATCAATAGCATTTGCAAGATTTTCTTCCAAAATGTATTCTGAATCCACTTATCTCTCTCCATTTCCTATCACTCCAATCTCATCACCATCATTAATCACTGGACAGTCTCCTCTCTTCCACTCTTGCCACATACCACCTAGCTCCTGTAGAGCAATCTGGGTGGTCTTTTATTTTATTTATTTATTTTTTTTTAGAGAGAAGGACAGAGAGAGAGAGAGAGATGGAGAGAGTTAATTTTTATTGAGTTTTTCACATGGCTTTCGTTGCTCTGACACTTAGTTGTGTACGTGGGTGCTGGGGTTTGAACCCGTGTACTTGCGCATGCCAGGCAAGCGCCGTAACCACCGAGCCACCGCTCCAGCCCCCTGGGTGGTCTTTTAAAAACGCAGATGAGCCTGAAAACAGTGGCACATCCCTGGAAACCCAGTGGCTCAGGAGGCTGAGGCAGGAAGATCTGCAAGTTCAAGGCCAGCCTCAGCAACTTAGCAAGACCCTAAGCAACTTAATGAGACCTTATTTTAAAATAAAAAACAAAAAGGGCTGAAGATATGGCTCAGTGGTAAGTGCCCCCGGGTTCGATCCGTGGTACACACGGCACACACACACACACACACACACACACCTCACAAATGAGATCAGATCAGATCATGTCTGAGTTTCCCATTATACTTAGAATAAATTCAAACACTTTTTCAGGCCTGTGTAACCTGGCCCTTACCTATACCTCAAACTTTATCTCAGGTAACTCCTCCATCTACTCCTTCCATTGCTCCATATAGAGGGCATATGTGTGTTCTAAAACACTGTATTCCGGAAAACTCCCAGAGCTGTTACTTCTGTTTGATTTTCCTAGCATTCTTTTGGCCAGCTCTTTTTTTTTTTTTTTTTTTTTTTTTTTTTTTTTGTTCAACATAGTCTCACATATTGGAGGGAATCATTGCCATACATTCATGAACACATAGATATTGACAGAGCAAGTCAAGTCTGATGCGAGTTCGTGAACTCCCCCCTTTGAGTTCTCCCCATCCCATCTTTCCCCTACTTTACCCCTATGTTAGTTGGGCTTCTCATGGAAGTCAAAAGTTCCCCACTGGGTTGATAACCCCCTTATTCCCTCCTTCCAACTCCTAATCCAACTTCCAACTCCCCTAATCCCAAACCCCTGCCCCCTCCTTTCATCCCCCAGCATCATAGGCATAGCTCCCCCTGCTCATGTATAAATTCACCCATGTTGAGGTTATTATTAGCTTAGTCAACTTTCGATTGTATTCTAGCTTCCACATATGAGAGAAAACATTTGGTCCTTGAGTTTCTGAGTTTAGGATATTTCACTCTGTATAATTTTTTCCATCTCCATTCATTTGGCTGCAAATGGCATGATATTGTTCTCTCTAATAGCAGCGTAGAATTCCATTGTATATATGTACCACAGTTTTTTAATCCCCTCATCCAGTGAGGGGCATCTGGGTTGGTTCCTTAGTTTAGCTATAGTAAATTGAGCTGCTATAAAAATTGATGAAACTGTATCTCTGTAGTATGCCAATCCTAGCTCTTTGGGGAAAATACCCAGGAGCTCTTCTTACCTCAACTCAAGAGTCACTTCCTCTCCTTAACCATTCATCCTAAAGTAGCCACCATCCAACACATCTCTTTTTATTATATTGTTCAGATTTCTTTATTTCAGGGCACTTGTTCAACAAATGAAGTAATTTTTGTTGGCATTGCAAAAGCAGGTAAAACTTCTTTTAAAGATAACCTCTGGTGATTATGCAATAAGGAGCAACCCTTGGGTGAGATGATCTCTGAGACTGTCTAAACACATTAACTCTTCTTTCAGGACAGTGCCTGTGTTGCATAGATAGATACTACTGGCTTTCTCAAATGTCCTTTGCAGAGGTTTGAAATTTGGTGAGTATAATCACTATTTCAATTCTAGCTCTAACATCCAGGTTCTTCAACTAATTCCCAAAGCCCCAAGAATGTTGAATCATATATTCTATGTTCCCCTGTCTCAACAAGAAGCAGCAGTTTGTGGGGGAAGGGATCTTTCTTCTTTTTGTGACAGTATTCAACCTGTTGCTACCTAGGCTACCTAGGCCTAGCTCAATGGAACAATCTGGTCCTTCTCATAGTGCAAAAACCCTCTCTGGTTCATTTAAGAAATGACTGTTTTTTTCCACAAAATTTCCTTTTAACAAAAATATGTAACTAGGGGCTGGAGTGGTGGTTCAGCTGTTACAAGCTTGCCTGGCATACACAAGGACATGGTTTGAACCCCAGTACCACTTACACAGCGGAGTTTTGGAGCAACGAAAAACCACATGAAAAACTAAATAAAATTGATTCGTTCTTTCTTCCTCTCTCTCTCTTTCTCACTGTCTCTAACAACAACAACAACAACAACTATATATATATATATATATATATATATATATATATATATATATATATATAAACTTTGCCTCCTTCTGATGAAATGATGGATAACACCACTTCTGCTTTCAAAAGCTAACGGGGAGATACCAATTTTGAGTTTTTTGATACCACTGAAGAATGAGAAATGTACACAAGTACTCTTCCTTTACTGCTAATGGGAGTTAAATGCATGTCTTATGGAATGAAGTTCTTTTCCCTGCTATAATAATAGCTGTTTTGTTTTGAGTTCAGAAATTCTGGAATCAGTATTCAGCCAACAGTAATTACTGCTTGTTACAATAATCATCACCATCAGCCTGACAGGTCCCCTGGGTCACAAGTCAGGGTCTAAGGAAATGTATTTTTATCTAGGATGATGAAAAATTTTACCTGAGGCCCAGGGAAGCCACTCTGGGGGCCAAATTTGATGACTGATACTGGCAGCTGTTAATATATTGAATTCCTAAGTCATAATTTTTGTTTTAAGTGTTTTCTGAGTGAAACCACATTCAAAGGAAGCTGAAATGTCAATGTCCTATTGAACCGTCTTTATAGGTCCTGTATATAAAATAGAGCAAGAGCAAATGTGGTTAAATGGTTACAATTTTATAAAGCAAGGAAGGTAACATTGGCAGCAACACATATTACAAGTATATGGACCATTGATGTTTTCTAGCTAAAAAATGTCATTCCAAATAGCATATACTAGATACAGCTAGGAGTGGGTAGGTGCCAGAGTGAAAGCATGCACCAGAAGTTGTCCACAGAACAAAATCACCAAATCTCAGGACTGAGATGAATCTGAGGCTTGAATCCCATCTTAAACATTAGGCTTAACTTTCACTATGTACCAAGCCCTAGGTATATTTGGGATCAGATGTACAGTTGTTCCTCAGTATCTGTGGAGGATTGGCTCCAGGACACCCACCACCCTCCAGAGTCACAAAACCTGCAGGTTTTTGATGCTCCAGTCTTTTACATTAAATGTGGTAGTATTTGCATATGACATGCACATCCTCCGTACTTTAAATCATCTCCAGATTATTCGTAATACCTAATAAAATATAAATTGATGGTTAAACACATCTACAATGGCTTAGCTAAACAGGTTTATATTCCTTCCAAATGTTAGGTCCAGAGGTGGGCAATTCAGAGCCATCCAGGCTCTCACTCCAAATATCTTTGTGTTCTACTAGCACTAACATATGACTGCTCAATAAGCTTAACACTGAAGGTGGCCAGGTAGCAGCTCTACCACCAGCTGCATGCCTCCTGCCTGGAAAGAGGGAAAAGGAAAAACAAAGAGGAAGGAAGGAAAGGTAACTGAATTAAGAAAACAAAATATTTTCCAGAAATCTCTAGCAGGCTTCGGTTTATGTCCCCTGGCTAAAATTATGCAGCAAGGCCATCTCATCTGCAAAGAATTTTGAATAGTCAAGTATTTAAGCTGGACATATTGCCACTCTGGATAACATAGGAACTCTATCATAAGAAAAGAAAAGGACAATGAGGATGTTAGCAACAAGCAGTGTCCATCATAGACTAAGAAGTACATTGACAATTATGTCATAGTGTCATCTGTACAAACCAAATATTTACAGAAGAACAGAGGACCATCTACCTTCCATCTAGAGGGAGGTATCTTGGAGCACTCCACTGAGGAAGTAAGACTCGTACTGAATAGCAAAGGAAAAGTGGAATTGCCAGGGCAGAAAAGAGGAAGATTGTGTCAGAAGACCAGAAGGACACATAGGCATGGAAAAATTATTATTCATCAAAATAATTTCAGCTGCCATTGATAGAAATAGAACTTGAACCAAAAAGCACAAAGGTAAGGTCTTAGGCATGGATAGCTCCAGTAGCTTAACTGATATCACCAAGACTCAATCTCTCTCCATCCTTATTGGAGGGGGCATGGAGGGTGTCAGGGATTGAACCCAAGGACACTTTACCACTGAGGTAACATCCCAAGTCCTTTTTATTTTTAAATTTTGAGACAGGGTCTTGCTAAGTTGCTGAGGCTGGTCTCAAACTTATGATTCTCCTGCCTCAGCCTCTGGGATTATATGCATGTACCACAGTGGTGTGCTTTCACCATTTTGATTCTGCTACAGACACTAAGCAGCTTCAGTCTTACTGCACATCAGCAATCCTAACAGTTCCAATAATGTTGAGTTTGCATCTCATTGGAATAACTGAGCATATGTGTCCATCACTGTGACCTTTAACCGTGGCTGGGAAAATGGAAGATGTTGATTGGATAAGAATGAGTCCCATGTGCTGCCTGGTGTACTACACAACCCCCTAAGAAAAGAAAGCTCTTCAAAGGAAAACTGGGAGTAAATTAAGTATGCAAAAATTGAAAATGTCTCTTACAGAGAACAAATTATTTTAGTAATATTTAGAAGGTGTAATATACAACACATAGGGAGAAAAATTGGCTGATTTTAGGAGGGGAAGGGAAGGCTCCAAAATGATACTGGAATTCAGGCTTAGGTATTTGGGCATGCTGTTGGCACTAAACAAGCTGGTGACTATACACAGACCAAGCTGGGGATGGAAGGGAGATGGGGAGGTGAGATGCAAAAATAATAATGAATAGTAGCAATTGTAGCTATACTACCTGAGAAGTAAAAAAAAAAAAAAAAACACAAGAAAGCAAGAAATACAGGCCCAGCACTGAGAAAAAACAACTGAACTGGAAAAGTATTTCCAGTTAAAATTTTAAAATTTTAAATTTTTAAATTTTTAAATTTAAATTCTTTAAATTTTCAGGCCCATCTTTGTTTACATGAGCATTTTCAAATGTATTTATTTTAATATAAAAAGCATTCTGATTTTGAAAATTTTCCAAATACACCTTAACCTAGCTGTCTCTATTTCAACTTCCATTCTCCACTATCTCCTTTCCTTTTCTTCTTAGGTAATTAATGTCTTTAAAACATCAGAATGAGGGGCTAAGTTAGCTAGAGTTAGATGAACAGATATTGGAACCAGCAGCAGTAATGAAGACTAGCAACTAAATTTTGAACCTACATGAAGCCAATAAGCTGTCTCTAAGTCTATTTTAATTAATGTACAGCATTTGTCTACTCTAAAGTGTATGAATAAATCTGCAAAGCCAAATTCGTAATTTAAAACATGAGTTGGCCGATACAATATGATTAACCACAAGCAGATTAAGCTGGGGCTTCTAAATGAATGTAGTTGAAGATTTACAAACTTTAAAAAGATTTATCTTACACATTTTTCTTCCTTTTAGCTGCGATTATTATAAAAGATTTAATGAGCTAGTTTCAAATAAAAAGGATAATTTTAAAAAATTTCTTAAGCCTTTGAATTGGAAACTGCAGCCATAATGAAGACTAGCAACTAAATTGTTTGAAGTGAAACTACTTCCACTACCCCTGTATAGGCCCAATCCTCTGGAAAAAGGACTGCTTTCTAGGCAGTAGCCACCACAAATATCATAATCCTGAGCCAACTTCTATAGATCACCAGGAAACCCCCATCTTCCAAGTTCATTCACACTTGTCAGCAATGCCAATCATGAGGGCAAGGAAGACATAGCACCATGAGGTCTATTATCTTTCTGACTTACCTAAGTCTGCTGTGAAACAAACTCTCTACTTCTAAGGAGATCTCAAACACACAGGTTCAAGTTAGCCCTGTGCACTTACCTAAACTTCTTTCCTGGTTTACCCATCTTCCGCCTCAGCACTAATTTTTCCCAGACTCCATCCTAAATTTCTCATGTCTATTTACTTCATTTTTATGTGACTTTATTATTATAAAAACATGAGCTAGTGGCTGGAGTCGAGGTTCAGCATTTGTGGCTTTCACCCGGCATGCACGAGGATGTGGTTCCAAACCCCAGCACCATGTACATGTGGTTTGGAGCAACGAAAACCAGATGAAAAACTAAATAAAAATTGATTCTCTCTTTTAAAAAAAATACGAGATAGGGCATCAGTTACCATCATAATAAGGAATGATAAGTTCTCCTCTCTCTCTCTCTTTTTTTTTTTTTGGTTTTGTCCTAGCACCCTGGCTACTATGCATGTTTTCCTGATTTCACTAACTTCACACACATTTCTCCTAATATATCATTGAAGGTGGACTAATTGAAATGACAAATAGACCAAACAGGCTCCAACTGTTCACTTGTGCTCCTGAAATAGTCACTGCAGGAAACTTTGGCCAGTGCATTGACTCTCCTCCACATGGTAATTCAGGGACCCAAGCTCCTCCATACTGCGTCTTTGTCATTGTGTAGGGTATTATCTTTATCTTCATTCAGCCTGAGGAAAAGAAAAGAGAAAGAAGGATGAGTGGGAAGGTCTTACTAGCTGTTATGTGCCCCAAAGCTCAAGAATTTTCAGAGGTAAAATGATTAGATTATGAAGGTGTGACCTAATAGTTGGATTAATCCACTGGTATGAATTAACTGGATGGTAACTACAAGCAGGTAAGGTGTGGCTGGAGGAAGTAGTTTACTAGGGGTGTGCTTTTGGGGTTGATATTTTCTCCTGGTGAGGGGAGCTCTCTCTCTCTCTCTCTCTCTGCTTCCTATGGCCATGTTCTGACCTTCTTTCCTCTGCTATATTCTTCCTGCCATGATGTTTTGCCTCATCTCTTGCCCAGATCGATGGAATCAATCAACCATGGTTTGAACCTCTGAAACCATGAGCCCCCAAATAAACTTTTCCTCTTCTAAATTGTTCTTGTCAGATCATTTGGTCACAGCAACAAAATGTTTAGCTGACTACAACATATGCTTAATGTTATCTCTTCTAAAAAGGTGGCTACGTTCCATACACCAAATTTTAGATCAATTTCTTGTTTGGTAAACCAAGATACAGGATATCACATTGGTTGTTGGAAATCAAATATTCTCATCCATGTGTTTTCTGTCCCACATCTAATTTGGAGGGGTGATAATCTGTCTATAATAATATCCTACACTGGATTTAGTTGTAGACTTATTTAATATGTTTAAGAGCACAAAAATTTTTAGGATAGACACATAAAACTAATAACATAACTAAGAACTAAAATTAAACTATTGATGGGTGGCATTTTATTTAGACATTCTTCCGCCTGAAGAAAATGAGTGAACAGAACCACATATTCTAATTATCCAGCTAATCTTTTTTTTAATTAAAAAGTGTTTAATTTTTGATATTTATTAGTTAAATATCTCTATGGAACCATTGAAGCATAGGAGGCTAATCTTCCCTTCACAATGTTCTCTCTTACATGAGTTTTTCCTGGAAAACAAATTAGAAGGCTTCTATTCTTGAATCTTTGACCCTAATTTGTTTTCCAGAAGAATCCAGCTGACTTGCTGGGTAAGCTCACAGAATCAGTCTGTATGAATCACCAAGTTTTCATGTTACTCAAAGATAAATTATTTTCAGCAGTGCTGCCTGTCTAGTCAGCAGTCCTAAAATTTCAAAACTATGTAGGTCAAAGCAGAGACTGATGAGAGGATGTTCATGACTTAGGTCCTCATCTATTCACTCAAAAGAAACTGAGTCACACACACACACACATACACACACACCCCAAAAACTGCTCTGACAATTATTGATACCATCTTTAGATAGAGAGGACTGTATGTTTAAATAGGTTTTCAGAAGTTAATAAATCAACAACAATTAGTGAGAGCTGGATCAATGCATCTCAAAATGAAGACAACAGGATTGTGCTGCTAGAGGAAGAAGTACTTCCTCTAGCATTTCCTAGTTGACATCACAAAAGTCAAAGTTATAGTCCTTGACTTTACAGATTCAAAAACTGACCCTCCCTAGTTTTCAGACTCAAGGAGATTGCTTCATGATAACCAAGCACACAGAGGACTGATAGAAATCAGAACGCCTTATGTTCATTTCAGTTGAAATGTGACTGCAACACGTGAAAAAATGCTCATTTTTGGTGTGACCGGTTGTCTTAGTCCATTCCTACTGCTAGAATAATACCTTAGACTGGGTAACTTGTAAACAACAAAAATGGATTGCTTAGGAGGCTGGGAAGTCTAAGATCAAGGCACCAGTAGATTTGGTACCTGTGAGGGCTGTTCTCTGCTTCATAGATGGAGCCTTTTTGCTACACATACCCTCACATGCAGGAAGGAGGCAAACAGGTTTCCTCAAGCCTTTGAATATTTATTTATTTATTCTGTTTCTTTCTTTCTTTCTTTCTTTCTTTCTTTCTTTCTTTCTTTTTTAAGAGAAAGAGAGAGTTAGTTTTATTTTTTCATCTGGTTTTTTGTTTTTCCTCCACTTAGTTGTGTATGTGGTGCTGGGTTTCAAAGGTCCTCAAACATGCCAGGTAAGTGCTTTACCACTAAGCCACCTCTCCAGCCACCACCCCTCCAGCCTTTTTAATTAAGGCACTAATCCCATTCATAGCCACCTTCCAAAGGCCCCACCTCTTATTACCATCACCTTGGGGTTTAGGTTTCAACATGTGATTTGTAGGGAAACGCAAACCTGCAGAGCACAGCACTTGCACTTTTTTCTGTAAGTAGTTAATATTTAAATCAAATTATCACCAGGAAGTTGCCTGGTAAGCAGTGAGGAATTTGAACTAAGGGACTTATTTATAAGATTCAAATGTGTGATGGCACTGGATTTCAATCACCTAATTCAGTCATTTTCAAATTCTGTTTTTAGCTGCAGGACACAGTTGCAGGATGAAGTGTCACAAGGAACACATAAACAGGCAAATATAGATGTGGATATAGATTTATAGCTATCCTTGCTCCCCTCTCTGCTCTGATTGAACTATGGTAGACTATCCATAGCCGGATGTGCTCATCAACCCTCCAACGTGGGGAGAAGCAGAGGATAACCAGGGAGAAGAACTCCAGGGATGAGCTAGCATATGCAGAGAGCATGAAAGACTGTGACACCTTCTCAGAACTGCAAGTGGTTTGGTAAGAGTGGAACATAGTATGTGTGAAAGGATAGAGGGAAGATGTAGCAAGAAAACAGATTTAAGAAGTGAACAAGAGATAAATGATGAAAGAAAGACCTTGTGAGCATTGCTAAATTATTTGGATCATCTACAAAAAAGCTATGGAAAGCCTTAAAAGGAATTTCAGCGGGTCCATGACATGACATGACATGATCAGATTTCAATTTTAGAAATATCATTCTGGCTGGAAAATAGAATATGGGTTTAGTGGGGAAGGTTCCATATACACAAGAAAAATAATTGAGAGGGCTGTGTTCCATGTTACCAGAGCACCTACCCTTATCACCTCACGATGACACTTTCCTGTCATGTCACCAATCCCAGCCACCAGTACCTGCATCTCACCATCCAGGAGCTTTCCCTTCCTGTAGCAGGAAGTGTTGGAGAACCAATGTCCCAGCAACAATCTTAACCAATGGGGAGGAGGCTGGTGTACAACTCTGGGGCACCTACTACACCTTATTGGGAAGTAGGCTCCAGCTGCCCAGCAGTGGCCAGTTTGATAACGGACCTTTTGGCCACTTTTCTTCCATTGTTTCACTTCTTGTGTTCCTCAGTGAAAAACACTATTTTTGACTTTTTCTCCTCTCCCCAAAATTACTCATACTCAAAACTTGTTCTCAGAATCTGCTTTTTGGGGAATCCAAACTAAAACAAGGCCACTTGTTCTTATCACTTCAGGTGATAAGAACCTGAATTAAACCCAGAAGGTAGAGCTGGAGACAAAGTAAGTGGTCTGGAGAGCAATACAAAAGGTGTTAGGATGAAATATGAAAGATATTGGAGAATCCAGAGTGGCTGGAATTCTAATCTGAATGACTGGAGGAAAGTAGTGTCATTTGCCTAGTAAAGAAATCGAGTAGGGAGGGATCTCGGGAGACAATCAATAGTGTAGCAAACTCTTTACCCCCTTGAGAATCCAAATAATACTCATTTACATCTGGACAATTCACAATCTAAATACTTATATCACTTGTAGGAGCGAAATAAAGAAGAATCAAGAGACTGGGGTATAGGCAATGTGGGGGTAATACTGGTTTTAAGAACAAATGCATATCTTATTGTTACTTTATATGCTTTTATGATTCTACAATAACTCAACTCCTTAATAAAAAATTTAAAAAATAGAAATGGAGAAGTAGGATTTGGGAGGAAATAATAGGCACAGAATTGAACACACTGAGTCAAAGACAAGCACGTAAAGTTCAAAAGTGGGACATTGTCTGGGCACGGTGGTGCACACCTATAATCCCAGCAGCTCCAGAGGCTGAGCAGGAGGATCACAAATTCAAAGCCAGCCTCAGCAACTTAATGGGGCCCTAAGCAACTTAGCAAGACCCTGTCTCAAAATAAAAATTAAAAAGGGTTGGAGATTTGGCTCAGTGGTTAAATGCCCCTGGGTTTAACCCCTGGTACACACACACAAACACACACACACACACACACACACACACACACACACACAAAGATATTGGACATACCAGCTACAGCTTAGCAGACTGGCCTAGCTGGAGATTTATACTCGGTATAAGGGACTTTTATCATTTTTGTGCTCTGCACCTGGATAGACTTCATATTTGAGGAAAATAAAAGATAAATGGAGTGAGGGCCCTTTCCTCACTTGAGAAAAATCAACAAGTGAACAGATGCCACTTCCCAGCTCAGCAGCAGCTGGGTCACAGTCATGTAACCTACACTTGCCCAATCAAGGGCCCCTCAGTAGGCTTTTCACCTGTTGGGGGGGTGATGCTCAGGCAAGGACCGTCTGATTTTGCAGAGTTCTGTGGCAGAAATCAGAATCCAGTATTTCCTGGGTAATGGCAGCAGCAATTGTGTCCTCCCTCCTATAGTTTCCCACAGATCATCTTTGAAGGAGGGAGCCAAGAATTTCAGCTCGTTTACCATCATGGTAGGAACTGCAAGTCAAACTGGTCATTGTTTTTTGAGAAAGGACCAATGTTCTATTTCTTAACCTGGAAGATAGATTCAGGAGTGTTTGCTTTATTTTGGGTTTGTTTTGTATTACGCATACCTACATTCTTTGAACATTCTTCTGTATGCATGTTTCACAAAAAAAGTTTTACATCAAACAGAGGATGCTTTGGATGGAGGTAACAAACTAGAAATTATGTTCAAGAGTGAAAAGGATATTGTGTTTGGACTTGCTTTGAAATAAGGGAGAAAAATGAAGAAGACTCATAAAATGCTGATAATTGTTAAACTGAGAGCAGATTATGGTGGCCTTTAGGGATATTCTTTCTTTATTATTGTATATGTATTGTTTGAAATTTTTCCTAATTGCAAAGTATTTGGGGTAGGACAGTGTGATGGGGTGTGAAGGCAATTGAGAAGAAGGGAAAGACTAGAGGCAGAAAAGTCATGTGGGGCTCCTGGAGGAGGATCAGTTTTAGGAATAATTCAAAGGAAACCCAAAGCCTCACACCTTAAATATGATCAATATTTATTGATTGATCTTAATCTAGAAACCTGGCAACTGACCTGAAATGGACTGAATTTTATTTAGTCAGAAAACGAAAGCTCTGGGAATATCTGAAGACTTGACTCACCATCGTCCCAGACTGCAGCACTGTGGAATTTCCAGCTCCTCAGCACTCAGACCTCCACTCATCCAGGTGCCACCAATGGCTCCCATTTTTCTCTGGTCTTATGTACATTTTCCTCTTCTTGATAGCTACTGTCACTGTTCAGATTGGTAATTCTACTTTCCTGCTCCTAAAGCTGAAAAATGCTTTTTCCCCAGAGGGATGTCCAATCTTGTTACCAATCTTGGACATTCAGGGTTGTAGGTGCTTTTCCATTGCCTTCTTTAAGCTTTACAGAACCATCTCCAACCCGTGCCCAACCCCGTCCCTAAGAAGAGGAATTTGGAATAGTTTCCCAAGGGCTGTCTGGAGGGTATTTAAGTGACACCAGCCTGGGTCACTAAAAGAAACCAGTTCCCACGGGGGGAGTAAAATCTCTGCTTTTCCAGGGCTCCCTCCCCTCCTATTCAGTCTGAAACATACAGGACATCCTGCACTACCCAGCTTTATTCACCATTTTATCCAGCATGCTATAGGGAATTTGATCAAAAGAGAATCCCAGAATATAAACCCATCACACCTGCAAATTTTATTACAAGTGTGTTGTTTGTTTGTTTGATTCTGATGGCGGAAAATGAGGAGCTACGGGAAGATTGTCTTCACAGCCCAGCTCCTCTGCTGCTTCGGGCTTCTTTCCAGTTGGTGCAACAGGAGATCTGGGGCCTGTGTTTGCTTTTCTTGGCATTAGCAGAGGTAGTGTCTGTAGCTGAAGACACTGGGGTTCTTGCCAGAGCCCCTGCTGGAGCTGGGACTGTGTGATTCCAGATTCCAGGATCTCATCTGCTCAAGGCAATGGGGAACATTTTGGTCTTGGCAAATGCTCTCCTGCCGGCACTCCTGTGCACCCTATTCTTCTCCCTACTTTTCTGACCCCAAGCATAGCAGTGGAGTGACCTCTGGACACACACAGCTGGGCAGCACCACTGTCTCCGGAATTCCCCATATCTCTCTGGGGAACTCACCACATTGGACACAAACGTGATTATAAACTGCTAGTGACCAGGCAGCACATTCATAACAGGCCTCGTGAGGGGAAAAGGAGGGCCAGCCTTCCTTCCCTGGTAGCTAGTCCCACTGTCCTTTCTCCTTCAGACACCACTGTGGTAGTAAATGTTTCCGCCATGCAATGAGCCCCAGCTGAACACAGAAAAACACCATGTACTCCCTGAAAGGGGGAAATGCAGTTCTCTTCTTTAGGCTGTTGCTGGTCTCTGACATCAGAGCGTCTGTTCTCTCACAGTGCCTGAGCCAAGACCCTGGGTCATTTTGACCCCTTTGGAAATCTGGATGTGGTCCATCTATAAAGTGTTCCAAACTCTTGCTCCTCATTTATCATCCCACCCTGGACCTCTCACTCGCATGACCCTCCAGCACTCTTCCTACCACTGTGGCCTTTCCTCCCCCAACATCCTTCAAACCCATGCACCTCAATTCCACCTCTCCTATACACAAGGAAGGGGTCAGCTCCTCCTCCCCTCCCTCCATCCTCCTGCTCTGAGCTGATGTTTTTCAACTTCCAGTCCACAGACCAGACAGACAAATATTGTACCACTATAATAAATTCATCCTCTTTCCCAGTTGCCACCTCTGTAGGAACAGCATTTCCAGCTCTTGTTTCCTAATCCTTTAAACTTTTTCCTGGATAAAATAGTTTATGTTTTGGTTAACAGTATAATTCTAGTTGAGAAAGTCTACCTTTATTTCATATGTGTGTGCGTGTTTGTGTGTGTGTTAAAGTCGGGGGCCTGGAGCAGTGGCTCAGCAGTTATAGTACTTGCCTGGCATCCACGAGGATGTGGGTTCGAACCTCAGCACTATGTACACAATGAAGTGTCGGAGCAGTGAAAGAAACTGATACTCCCTTTAAAAAGACAGAGAGAGAGAAAGAAAGAGAGAATCAATTTTATTTAGTTTTTCACATGGCCTTCGTTGCTCCGACCCTTCGTTGTGTACGTGGTACTGGGATTCAAACCTGCATCCTTGTGCATGCCAGGCAAGCACTGTAATCGCTGAGCCACCACTCCAGCCCCTATGTGGTTTTTAAATTTTTATTTATTCATTTAATTTGGTGCTTGGAATTGAACATAGGGCCTCTATCACTGAGCCACACCCAAACCCCTGGTTAATTATTAATTATTGAGCTTTGGGCTGGAGCGGTGGCTCTGCAGTTATGGCGCTTCCCTGGCATGCACAAGTACACGGGTTCAAACCCCAGCACCCACATACACAACTGAGTGTCAGAGTAATGAAAGTCATGTGAAAAACTCAACAAAAATTGATTCTGTCTCTTTCTCTCACTTTCTCTCTAAAAAAAAAAGTTTAAAAAAATTTATTGAGCTTTAATGTACACTAAGTACCTGATAGAGTATTAACTAACTTAATTCTTACATCCACCCTTTTGCAAATGAAGACATATTATCCAGAGAGATTATGTTACCAAAGGTGATACAATTATTAAATGGTAGGATTTGAATTTAAGACATCTGGAGTTGGGCAAGATGGTACATGCCTGTAATCCCAGCAACTGTGGAGGCTGAGGTAGGAAGATCACAAGTTTGAGGCCAGGCCCTAAACAACTTAGTGTGACCCTGTCTCAAAATAAAAACATTTAAAGGGTGTGGGATGTGGCTCAGTGGTTCACAACCTTTGGGTTCAATCCCTAGTACAAAAAAAACAAACAATAACAAAAACAACAACAAAAAAAAACAGAGCCCATGTTTTTAATCACACTGTATGTTGTTGTACAAACTATTGCAAGACCCCTACTTTAAATTTTTTTTCTAAAGAGAGAGGGACAGTGAGAGAGAGAGAAAGAAAAAGAGAATCAGTTTTTAATTTAGTTTTCATTTGGCCTTTGTTGCTCTGACATCTTGTTGCATATGTGGTGCTGGGGTTCAAACCCGTGGAGTTGCGCATGCAAGGCAAGTGCTGCAACCACAAAGCCACCACTCCAGCCCCCCTACTTTAAATTTAAACTCCTCTTCCCTTTCTCTCTCTCTCTCCCTCTCTCTTTTTGGTGTTGGGGATCAAACTAGGGGCCTTGCACATGTTAGGCAAGCACTCTACTACTGAGCCACATCCCCAGCCCTCCTGCCCTATCTTTATACTGTCCCTTGCCCAGGTCACTGTTATCTGCCAAATTCAAGAAAAGTTGGCAGCCCTGTTCCAGGATGCTAACAAACACCCTCCCTCTACTTTTTCTCTGCTATCACCCTATGGCTCTTCCCAGGTAGTCACTCTGATAATCCCTCTAATATCCTTGTATCCATTAGGATGTTTGTGGCTACAATAATCCAAACTCCTTAATTCAGGCTAACTTAACTGATCAGGACGTTTATTCTGCATAGCAGGAAGTGTCAAGGGATGATCAGAATTCAGGGCTTCACAACCAAGAGGCTCCAAAACATCACTTGATTCAAGGACCAAGGTTCTTCTAAAACTCCAATCTATAAATTGAATGTGAAAGCTGATTCTCCTCAAGGGTTTAGAGTAGCTGCCAGGAGCAACTTATGTCATTCTTTCATGCTGTTGTCCCAGTTTGTGGGTACCAGGGATATAAGGGATTCTTCTCCAATAGTGTCTGATTGAAGTGATTTAGGTCATATGCCAAACACTTCCAATAACAGGGGACCCTGTAGAAACTCACTGCATAGATGCCAATTCCCGCCCCCCTCTCTTTTCACTTCCTAAAATGATGGATTTAAATTCCTGAGCAATTATCTAACAGTCTCTTGATTTTAACTCCTTCAAAGTCTGCCTCAGCTTTCAAGGGGAGTTCATGCCCTTCTTGGGTGCCCCAACCCAATGGCTAGGGAAGATGGACATTAGCCATTTCCACCCAATGCAGGACACCCCTAATGGGTATTCACTGTCCTGAAGCTCCTGCAAAGAGTTGGTCAGGTCTACATCATGGTCTGTTGGCTCCCCCGACCAATCCTTCCTCATTTCCTTTTCCTTTCATTGATGATATTTCTCATAAGCTTTTTGCACTCCTAACTTCATCTCAGCACCTGCTCCCCACAGTACCCAATCTGCAGCAGTATCCTGAGAGACAGAGTTGTGACTCCGTCTTTACCTTCTGTCTCTGTTTCATCCAGATATCTTACACCTTCTCAAAGATTGTCCTTTACCAACCACCCATTCCTGCTAAAAATGCTTGTTTATCTGACTGTGATCTTCAGCCCTTCAAACCATTGTATTCTTATTGCATCAGTCACCATCCGCTTTCCCTGGCATCACACCCTAACCTGGACCACATCTCTGCCATGACTTCGATTTCACCTGTTTTCTCCTAACCTTTGAGCCAAACCCCAACCCTGGGACAGCTGCATCAAAATGTCCTTTCTTCTCTTCTGCTGTGTCTATGAAAGACCTGAAAACTGGGTTTAATGGCCTAATGACAAATCCATGCTATCTAACTTTAATTGTACCCTCAGGGGCTCCTCATGATTATTTTATTAATCTTTGTAGATACCTACTGAATTGATGCCAAATGTTTTTTTCTCTCTTTACTTCCTAATGTCCCTTCCTCCTAATTTCTCCTCAAACCCTGAAGATGAATTGTTAACATCCTTGTTTCTCTATCCATCAAGTTCGTAGACCTTGAACTTCCCTCTAGGGTGTGGGGTCCTTCATTCCATTTACCTACTCAGATCTATTGTACCCCAATTTTCCTTTGAGAAATAGCCCCTCTCTCTTCCCCAGTCTATGAAACTCCAGTGAGCTGGCTCCAATTTCCCAAAGCTGGGTAATTCAGGTCTAGTCAGGTAGTATACAATAAATGGATCAGAGATGGGCATGTGGGGGCAGTCACGGAGCTTGCCTGGCATGTTCGAGGACCCGGGTTCAAACTCCAGCACCACATACACAACGAAGTGTTGGAGGAAAAAAAGCTAGATGAAAAACTAAATAAAGTTGATTCTCTTTCCCCTCCCTCCCTCCTCCTTCTCTTCTCTCTTCCTCTCTTCTTAGAGAGAGAGAGAGTGAGGGAGATGGGCATGTGAAACAAGCCCAACCAAAAAAACCCTTGTAGTATCTACAGGGAAGAAACTTTTTTTCTTTGCTTAGGTATTCCTACTCTGTAAAGAAATCAGCTTGGTGCCCCAGAAAAGAAGAGCCTATGAAAAAGCCAGAGAAAAACAGATCAGGTACTGAAATCATCCTGTTTCTTCTAAATATTCCTGCCCGACAGCCATCACACTGTGGGAATTTTCAGTTATATAAACCACTAAAATCTCATTTTTACATAACCCAGTTTGAATCACGATGAATTCAAATTAACCCTTGAAATAGGAGTCCTGATCTATAAAGTCTCACCCTCCTGTATCTTTCCCTACTTTGACTTGCTCCTGTCTCTGTCAGAGGTACTGTTCATGTTTCTATAGCTTTCCTGCTATACATTAATTTTCTTTAGCAACTTATTTTTAGCAATTACCCTTTTTCTATTGACTTCTTCCCTGTTGCCCATATTCATAACTGATATGGCTGGATAAATGTTAGCAAACTATTTTGAAAGTGTGTTCTCTGATAAGAACAGACAGTAGATATTTCTGAGGTTGTAAGAGCGTGGCTCTTTAAGAGTGATCTTCTTCTGGGCCAAGGGGGGTCAACCAGAGGGTGGAGGGAGAAGTTTGACAGTCTCTGTCCTTCTCTGCATGTTCCTCCAAAGAACACTGAGATCCTACCTCCACACCCTCTCTTCCATTTGGCAGTAAATGCATCCTGTTCTTCTTGAGGAAGTTTTGTTTTGTTTTGTTGTGGGACACAGAGGTGAGCATTGTGGACTGGATCCTTCTGTGTAACCGATTCTGTAGAGTTCAGAGGACTCAGAGGAAGGAGCAGACCTGTGCGTTCCAACAACCTTCAACCATGCTCAGAAACTTTCCAATGCTCAATTGAGAGTTTGGGTTTTGTTGACATTTTTTAATTTAAATTTATCTTAGATAACATCTGCATGGTTTAAAATGCAAACCTTTACAAAAAGATAAAGGAAGAGGTGTCTCATTCCCTTGCTCCTCCACGTGGTTTTCTGAAATTTTTGACTTGTGTTTCTGTATTGGTTTCTATTGCTGAATGACAAATTACTAGAAATGTAGTGGTTTAAAACAAAATATATTTATTAGCTCACAGTTTCTGTAGGCCACAAGTCTGAGAAAGGTTCACCAGGGTTTTCAGGTCAATGCCACATAAAGCTGAAATCAAGGTATCAGACAGGACAACAGCCTCCCTAGAGCACAAGGTCCTCTTCCAAGTTCATTCAGTGCCAATTGGTTGTGGAAGTGGGGTTCCTGGTTTTTGTTTCGTTTTTTTTTTGTTGTTGTTGTTGTTTGTTTGTTTGTTTGTTTTGCTGGCTATTGGCTTAGGGTCTCTCCTAGTAACTTGAGGCCACCCTCAGGTCAGAGCCACATGGATCCCTTCTAATGGAGTTTGGAGAAAGATGACTGTGAGCCGGCAAGTGAGCATCCCACTACCTGGTCCCAACCACATTCAGGAGATTATAGAAGGCATATTCCTAGGAGGATGGAATATTAGGAGCCACCCTAGAAGCCACCTATTAAGTTTCCACTGTTGTTGGGCTTCTAAAAAACACAAGCAAAGCAAAAATGCACACACCTCTCCTTGAAACAACACAGATGCAGAATATACTTCACTCCATCTTTTCTGCACTTGGTGTGTGTGGAGTCTACTTCATAGTAGTGTATATAGTCTTCATTCCTTTTAAAGAAGCTTAGTCCTTCATTATGTGGAATATGCTGCATTTTATTCAACCATCCTCCAACTGATGGCCATTTGGACTGTTTTCAATATTCCCTTTGCTATTACAAATAGTGCTGCAATGAATAACTTTGCATGATCTTACTTTTTTCTTCTGGGTCAAAGAAATTTGCTACATATTGCCAAATTCCCCTTTACAGGGATGACACCATTTCTCCCTTTTCTTGGCTTTCTCTCAATTTCTAGAAAGTCTTGGGGGAGTCTAGACCTTTTTATGTGATAGAAGTGACGAATATTTTCCCCAGTTTGTCACTGTCTTTTGACTTCTCCTCATTCTCCTCTTCCTTCTTTTCCAGTCCTGGGATGGGACCCAGACCCTCTCACACACTAGGCAAACACTCTGCCACATTCCCCGCTCCATCCCCCTTTTTCAACAGTGTTTTTACTGAGACAGGGTCTTGGTAAATTGCTGAGACTGGCCTCAAACTCAGAATCCTTCTGCCTCAGACTCCCTAGTAGCTGGGATTACAGGCCTGCGGGCCACACACAGCTTCCTTTGACTCCTTATGATGCTTTTGTAATGAACAAACTTCTCAAATATATCCTAGTATTTGTCCATCTTTTCTTTTATGGCTTTTGAATTTTGCATCACAGTAAAGCTTCCCCTGAAACCTGTTACAAACTGACTGTAAAAGACTCACTTATTTCTTACTCTAACATGGCTTCATTTCACACGTTTAAACCTCTGATTTTCTGGCTTAAGGTATTACTCAAACACCACATTTTGCAAACCTCTTCCCAATCAGTAATTTTCAATTTTTAGGGAAATTGAGAGATAAAAAGTCACCAGAAAACAATGTCAAAGAGAAAACAGAAAAAAGCTTTTTCCAAATGCTGATTTATAGACTTTCTCAAAGTTGTGATAAAGTAACTGCTTAATTATATGACCAGGCAGGCAGTGCCAACTGCCAGACACTTTCACTGAGCTGAACTTGAAAAACACTGAAAACATGTGGAGTGCATTAAGAATATGAGAGTAAGTCCTGGGGATCTCCCCAAAAGATCTAAAATCAGCATACTACAGCCACACAGCCACATCAAAAATTTATAGCAGCACAATTCACAATAGCTAAATTATGGAATCAAACCCAATGCCCATCACTAGAGGAGTGGATTAAGAAATTATGTAATATACATACAGTGGAGTTCTACTCAGCTGTTAGAAAGAATGAAATTATGGCATTTGCCAGCAAATGGATGGAAATAGAGAATATCAAGTTAAGTGACTTAGCCAGATTCAGAAACTCAAAGATTGAATGTTTTCTCTCATTTGTGGAAGCTAAGGTAAAATAAAGGAAAGGCAGAGAAAAGGATAAGATTGCGTAAAGAATCATTCAAATGCAAATTAATAGATGAACTAAAGGAAGTTTAGGAGAGTAGAGGAAGAAGAAAGGGAGAGGGGAGGAAGGACTAGAGGGAAAAGGGGAGGGTAAAGTTGAGGAGGAAAAGAGTATATTTTGCATCTCTAAGATACTAAATAATTCCCATGAAATTAATAAAAATGGGAACAGTAAAAAAAAAAAAATCAAAGGGAGATTAGCAAAAGAAAGGGACCAGGAGATGACAGGGGAGAAGAGTGATTAGAAAATTAGCCAAATTATATAGTTATATTGTGTGTGTAAGACTATGTAACAATAAATTCCATCACTATGTACAACTTTAATGCACCAATAAAACTATGAAAAAAATCAGGCTGGAGCGGTGGCTCAGGGGTTACAGCGCTTGCCTGGCATGCGCAAGGACGCAAGTTCAAACCCCAGCACCCTGTACACAACAAAGCCTTGGGGCACTGAAGACTACACGAAAAATTAAATTTAAAAAATTGCCTCCCTCTTTCTCACTGTCCCCTCTTTCTTTAAAAAAAATATGAAAAAATCAACCGACCATATAAAGAATGTGAGGGTAAATCATTGATTTCAGAGTAAGAACTGTGCTTGAGTTGAAGTTTCCCCTTGTCAACAAATGTTACAAAACTTCAAAATCTTAATCTTCTCTTATTTTTCTTTAGTTTTAAGTCCAGTTCTTTGTTAATGTTCTTAAAGCACTTTGGTTTTTAAAAAAATTTACGTGCAGTAAAATGCACTCTTTTTGGCATATAGTCTATAAAGTTTTTTGTTTGTTTTGCTATAGCAAGAATTGAACCCTGGGGCATTCTACTGAGACAGATTAGGAGAGACAGTGAAATGGCTAGGTACTCTGGACAGAGGGCCCCTATCCAAGAGCTAGGTGGTAGAAGCAGAGAGTGATTGACAGGGCGTGCTCAGGGCCTTCAAATGCAAAAAGACCATGGAGCTCACCTTTGTCCCAACTAAGATGGGGGTGGTCATAGGCTTCCCCAGGGCCTTCAAATGCAAAAAGACCTTGAGGCTCACCCTAGTCCCTGAGTAAGAAATGGGGGTGGTCACAGGTGGGTACTAGGAAGTATTTGCCACCTTTTGTTTTAACCAATGGTGTTCCTGACCAGTTTCAATGCCTGTTTTTCATAGATTTTAACCAACGGAGTTGATGCATTTCTCAATGCCTGCTTTACATGAATGTTAATTATGCTCATACCCCAAATCAATATAACCTCTGTCCTAACTTCTATTAGACGGTGTCCTGTTTCCAGGTACCCCTCCACTTTGTGGAGTCTCTGCTCTTCTTCCTAAATAAATCCTACTTGTTTTACTCCAACTTCCGTGGTTGTCCGTGGATTTTATTCTTCAAATTCATGAGACAAGAACCCAGTAGATTGGCGCTGAATTCCCAGGATGAATTTCCACCACACCAAGAGCTGCAACACCCAGCTTTTAGCTGGAGAGTTGCTAACACTTTCAGCTGCAGACACCTGCAGCCAGCCCAAATTCCCAGTTTTAACACTAGAAGCGGGCTGTTTTGGCTGCTGGAATCTGTGGAGGCCCAGACTCCATTTGTCAGTAAGAGCAGAGAATCCAGCCTCATCTCAAAAACCCCGCATCACTACCACTGAGCTGCATCCCCAGACTTTTATTTCAAGACAGGGTCTCACTAAGTTGCCAAAGTTGGCTTTGAACTTGTAATCCTCTTGCCACAGCCTCCCAAATTTCTGGGATTACAGGCTTGTACCACCACACCTGGATTACAGTCTACACGTTTTTTCTTTTAACTTTTGATGCAAATTTAACTGGGCTGGAGCGGTGGCTCGGTGGTTATGGAACTTGCCCAGCATGCGCAAGTACACGGGTTCAAACACCAACAACACACATATAAAACTAAGTGTCAGAGCAACTAAAGCCATGTGAAAGACTCAATAAAAATTGATTCTCTCTGTCTCTCTCTTACTGTCCTTCTCTCTTTAAAAAAAAAAAAAGATAAATATAACTATAGGAGAGTAGTTAGAAATTAATCTTTTTTGTTTCTTTTTTAGTTTTTTTACTTTTATTGATAAGTTTTACTGTTGTACAATCATAAATCCATAGGTAGTAATAATATGATATGCCCCTGATCCTAATCCAGAATCATTTCCATATCACCAACATCCCAGTCTCTTGACTCTTCTATATTTTCCCTCATAACAGATATCACTGTCCATATATATAGGTGTGTGTATGTGTGTGTGTAATTGTGCATTTTCCAGAATTAAATGATTGCATAAGTATTATTTGACTTTCTGAGGGGAGTAGAGTAAGCTACATTATTGATCCCCCCCAAAATCCCTCCCTAACATCCCTCCCTCTCTCCTCTTCCCTCCCCCCACTTCCATATCTATGATTTTCCCTAGATGATGTGTTGCTTTGACTTTGATGAGTATAGTACATGAGCTTGACCTTTCACCTAAGCCTGGGTTTTGCTCTAGACTCCACAAATGAGGGAAAACATTTGACCCTTGAGTCTCTGGGTTTGGCTACTTTTGCTCAGCATAGGTTTTTTTCCATTGCCATCCATTTACCTTCAAGTGCCATAATATCATTGATTTTCATAGCTGAGTCAACTCCAATGTATGTATATATTACAGCTTTTGGATTCATTCATCCAGTGATGGGCATCTGGGTTTTCTAATGCATAGAATTGTGTAACCATGATTGCAATCAAGATATAGAACAGTCTCATAACTTCTAAAACCTCCTTCAGGCTACTCCTCTCCAAACCAAAAAACCTTGACAACCACAGTTCTGCTCTTCACTCCTAAATTTTACCTTTCCAGATTTTATGTTACATAAATGGAATCCTGCTGCTATGGTCTGATATTTGTGTCCTCCCCTTCCTGGCCCAAACTCAAATGTTGAAACCTAATCCTCAATGTGACCTTATTAATGGGTGGGGCATTTGTGCAGGTGATTCAGTCATGAGGGTGGAGCCCTTACGAATGGGATTAGTGCCCTCACCCAAGGGGCCTGAGAGTTTTGTTCCCTCCACTAAGTGAAGATACCTACAAGGTACAATCTATGAGAAACAGGCCTTCATCAGACACTTGGTCTGCTGAACCTTGATCTTGGACTTCTCAGTCTCCAGGAACAACAAATTCCTGTTGCTTATAATTTCCAGTTTAGGGTATTGAATGACAGCAGCCTGAACTTCCTAAGATACATACATATATATATATATATATATATATATATATATATATATATATATATCCTTTTGAGTCTGGCTTCTTTCACTCAACATAATGCAATTGAGTCCTTTCATGTTATTATACATGAAAACTTTTTTTTTTTTTACTGCATAAAATGTTCCATTAGACAGATGTACCAACCAGGTGATGTGGCACATACTTATAATCCTGTTACTTGGGAAGCTGAGATAGGAGAATCACAAGTTGGAAGTCAGCCTGGGCAACTCAGAGACTTTGTTATCAAAATAAATTTTAAAAGAGGGTTGAGGATGTAGCTCAGTGGTAGAGTACTTGCCTAGCATGCTTAAGACCCTAGGTTCTAGCCACAGTACAAGAACAAAAAACAAAACAAACAAACAAAACAGGATGCACCACAGTTTGTACTAGCTGAAGGTTATTCAGGATGTTTCCAGTTTTCAGTGTAAGCCTAGATTTTCAGTGTAAAGACCCTGCATATATTTTGTTAGATATATATCAGTATATAATGCATCTTTTTCTTTTTTTATTTTGCACCACAGTAAATGGTTCCTCCCCCTCCACTTATACAGTAAGTGTAGTTGGTTTTTTAAATGTGTTTTATGGCTGGCATGGTGGCATACACCTGTAATCCCAGCAACTCAGAAGGCTAGGACAAGTGGCTCTCAAGTCTGAGCTCAGCCTCAGAAACTTAATGAGACCCTGTCTCAAAATAAAAAATAAAAAGGGCTGGAGTTATAGCCTAGTGATAAAGTATTCCAGGGTTCAATCTCCAGTACAAAAATAATAATAACAAAAGTGTTTTTCTACTCAGTGAATTTACGAAATTTACATTTTAGTTGTAGGAGCTTTTGTGGATACCTTTGAAATTTCTGTGTAGACAATCATCTGTTGTTGTTGGGGATTTCTTTTGTGGGGTTTTTCGTGTGTGTGTGTGTGTGTGTGTGTGTGCACGCGTGCATGAGTGTACGTGTGAGTTTTTTGTAGGAAGGATTAAACTTTACCATCAAGCCACATTCTCAGCCCTTTTTATAAGTTATTTTGAGACAGGGTCTCACTAGGATGCATAGGGTTTTGCTGAGTTGCTGAGGCTGGCTGTGAACTTCTGCCTCAGCATCCTGGGTTGCTGGGATTACAGGTGTGTGCCACTACTCCTGGCCACCAGAATCTTTTATATTGGGCAGGAATTTTGCTCCTAAGTGAGACTCATCATACCAGACAATAAACATACCTGCTCTTTGCCATGGAAGGAGCATCTTCCAAAGCTGTTTACTGGCATTATTGGGGGGAAAGAATAGTCCAGAACAAACAATAGATAGTGTCTTTACTCAAAAACCATGCAGACAAGTGAGAAATCCATTAAGAATCATTTACTAGGGGCTGGAGCGGTGGCTCAGTGGTTACAGCACTCGACCGGCATGCGTGAATACCGAGTTCAAACCCCAGCACCCACGTACACAACTAAGTATCAGAGCAATGGAAGCCATGTGAAAAACTCAATAAAAATTGATTCTGTCTGTCTCTCCCTCTTTATCTCACTGTCCTCTCTTTAAGAAAAAAGAAAGAAAGAACGAAAGAAAGAAAGAAAGAAAGAAAGGAAGAAAGAGAAAGAAAGAGAGAGAGAATCATTTTCTAACACTCTGGATAGAAAGTTACCAATTGCATTGATCATTCAAAGAACCACCTACCATTTGGATGATATTCTTTGATTTTTTTTCTATTGTTTTTTCTGTCTATAATTTCATTGATTTTGGCTGTTAGTTTCATGGTTTTTGTCCTTCTGTTTGATGTGGGTTTAGTTTACTCTTCCCAGTTTCCTAAGGTAGAAGCTTAAGTTATTGATTTAACACCTTTTTTTCTTTCCTAATAAAATCATTTAATACTAGAAGTTTCACTCTCAGCAATGTTTTAGCTGTATACCAACATATTTTGTATGTCGAGTTGGTTGAGGGTGTTGCTCCTGCCTGCTATACCCGTGTTCATTTTCTTACTCGTTTTGTCAATTCGGAGAGAAGAATATTGAAGTCTTCAAATATAACTGTGGCTTTGTCTATTTCTTTTTTCTGTTCTATTAGCTTCTGATTCATATATTTTAAAACTCCATTGTTAGATATGTACACATTTGGTATGGTTATGACTTTAGTGAATGGATCCTTTTATCATTATGGAAATGTCCTTCTTTTATCTGTGGTAATTTTCCTTGTTCTGGAGTCTATTTTGGTATTAATATAGGCTCTGCTGGGGTATTGCTTCATTTTTGCTGTGTTTGGAACACAGGGGATTAAACCCAGGGGCATTCTACCACAGAGCTATGTCCTCAGCTGTTTTTAATTTTTATTTTGAGGCAGGGTCTCACTAAGTTGACCAGGCTGGTCTTGAACTTGCAGTCTTCCCACCTCAGCCTCCAGAGTAATTGGAATTAGAGGCATGTACGTACCACTGTGCCCATGTCTAGTAGTTATTTTGAGTAATACTATCATGGTGCATTTTTTCTGACATAAATATGCTACTGTGTTTATAAGGGATTTCTTGTAGACAGGATAAAGTCTTGTCTGATGATCTGTTTTTCTTTTTGTGTATTTGGGACACTTGGGGTTGTACCCAAGACCTTGGGCACGCTAGTCAAGCACTTTACCACTAAGCTACATCCTCAGCCTTTTTATTTTATTCTTTCTTTCTTTTCTATGTTTTTTTTTTGTTTGTTTGTTTGTTTGGTTTTTTTTGACAGGTCTTGCCCATAATGGCCTCATACTTGTGATCCTACTGTCTCAGTTTCTCAAGTAGCTGGGATTACACCTGGGCCACTTGCCTGGATGTTTTCTTATCTAATCAAAGAACTTTTTTTTTTATTAGAAGTACATAGAAATACAGTTGAGGGGGAAACATTATCAAAACATTAGCAATCAATGGATATAAACTTTGTTATC
>PVKS010021238.1:0-35553 GCA_004027875.1 Aplodontia rufa | reverse complement strand
GAGGTGTAGGGAGGGGGATGGTGAGGGGGGAGGGTTTATGAAGAACTCATAGGAGACTGGAAATTGGGAAGATGGGGTAACCATCCCAGAAGCCGATGTCATTCCTCCACAAACTATCCATTCAACGCATGAGCTCTTCTGGGGGAAATGCCCTGTCCGAAATCAGGAAACTAACAATTACTGGGACCAATCAAAATCAACTAAAAGGACAAAAACTGCCATCTCACAGGTAGACTTATGATAGAAAGGAAAGAGATAGCAGGAGGAAGCCTATAGTCTAATCCTAGGTCAATACTCTCAGAGAAGAAGGAAGACAAGAGCCTTGGTCGAATCTCCTGGTAACTGTGATAATGACAGACTTCGTAGAAAATAAGCTTAGTCTTTGTGAATATAATGTTTCTAGTAGGAGTCTAGGATTTTTTATTATAAACAAGTGTTGATCTATGGATTTATGGATTTTGGCTCCCTGGAATGTGGCAAGTAAGCCATGTAACTATCTGAGCAAAAGACGACATGTTCCATATATTTGACATGAATTATACGTGTTACTTAGAGATTCCTAGGTTAAACTGGGAGGGAATTGTGGTCTGATTTGGTAAGAAAAGACTTGGGAGACAGCATCAGAGATCACAGACCTTGCTTTGCTTTGCATTTGCCCTGTGATGATCTGTATTTTGAAAATATTAGTAAATCTTGGTACTAGGTAAGATCTGTGATCCATGTTAGTTTGATTTGATCAGTTGATTCTTTGAGTTATCCCATATATGATCATGATTTGTTTTTGTTGTTGTTGTTATGTGGTTGGGAGTACCAGGGATTAAACACAGGGGTTCTCTACCACTGAGACACATCCCCAGCCCATTTTTATATTTTAATTTTGACACAGGGTCTTGCTAAGTTACTTAGGGTCTCTCATAGTTGTTGAGGTTGGCTTTGAAATTGTGATCCTTCTGCCTCACCATACTGAGTCGCTGGGATTCCAGGTGTGCACCTTCATGCCCAGCTTATATATGTTCTTTAAAAATGTGTTTTATCCCTCAAAAGTGGAATGAGTATCTCTTTGTTGAGACCAGAGAGCACCTGTTTTCATGGGCACTAATATGGCTGTCACCTGGACGGGAATATTATATTTCTGCAATTCAGTATTATCTCTTTCCCTCAGCCCTTTCTGTAGCTTGCTTTTTCTCTTTTCTTTTCTTTCTTGACAAAGAGAGAGAGAGAGAGAGAGAGAGAGAGAGAGAGGATCAGTTTTATTTAGTTTTTCATCTTGCCTTTGTTTCTCTGACACTTAGTTTTGTATGTGGTGCTGGAGTTTGAACCTGGGTCCTTGCACTTGCCAGGTAAGTGCTCTAACCACTGAGAAACCACAACCACGCTTGCCGACATTTCTCTAGCTTTGACTGACATCCCCCGATACCAGCCGCCTAGTATCATATTCCTCAGTCCATGATCACCAGACGTTCTGCCTCTGTTTATTATTACTTCATTAGGCCTCATTAGCATTGACATTATGAGGATCTTTCAGAATCTTTGAAGCCACCTTCCCCTTAAGACTGCTACTGAGAATATTCCTGTGGTGTAGGATCCTGGGAAGCTCTTTTTACTCTGATTACTGAGTGTGTGATCCTCATATAGATTACCATTTCTCTTTTTAGAGTGGTTACTACACTTCTTGGTTCTATCTGGTTTGCTCAGAGGTTCCTGTCTTCATCTTTCATGTAGACATGGAGAAGAAATAAGCAATTATATTAAGTAGACACTTGTAAATGTAATAACATTCTACACAGCCACACTCTGTGTTCTGATCTTCACCATCCACATGAAAGCATCACTGCACTGGTAGAAGAGTTGTCCTAGAACTCTTCATCTATAATATTAAACTTCCTGCTGTACCCTGAGTGGTGAGATATGACATTCCTACAACCTTTGATGAATGGGCCTCTTCTTATTTGCTGTTCTGCTTCTATGGATTTGTTCTATTACAGGTGTCCTTGGTACTTAAAAATCAGTTTAAAAGGAAAAAAATGTTACCATGTGGGAAGAACTTTTTCTGATTTTAATTTTAATGTGCATTGAAATCTTTGGAGGGTGAAAAGTTCTATCTAGGAGAATTGTATTCATTATTCTCACTGTATCTTTTAGAAGGACAGGTATAAGCAAGGGGGGAGATAGTAGAAGGATATGAAACTTGAAGTGAGATGATTACAATGTGAGGAGACTCTCTCTTTTCCACTTAGGAACTGTGAGATTCTGGGCCATCCTTTGTTTCTCATTAGCCTTATGCATAAAACTGAAATATATATGCACACACATATGTATATATAAATATAAGTGTATATATGTATGTGTGTGTGCGTGTGTGTTGTGTGTATATATGTATATACATATATACACACATATGTGGTTGAGAAGGTCAAGTGTGATGGTGAATGGGAAAACATTTTTATAAAGAACTGTACATCAATGTTGTCAGTTGATATTTCAAATAGAAAGGACTCAACAGTTTTCTAAAGACTTCTGAGTTGTCCATCTTATCCCTGCTCCCACCCTTGATCAAACATTTAATATGGGCTAGGTTAGCAGGCCATCTGCTAAAGAAATCCTGAAATATGTTCCAAAGAGAGCAGAAAATCAAGGGACCAAGGCACCTGTGTGTACAGATCTGCATGAACATGTGTGCATACATGCAGACATTCCTTCCCCTGAATCTCAATCTCTGACTTTTTTCAAATCACGTGATGAAGAAAATTGGGTTGTTTCTCCCATAGCTATTTATACTTGCACCTGGGAAAGCAGTGTTTGTGCCTTGTGAGCAGGTGCTTATGTGCTGACTCAGGAGTTCGAGGCAAATGTGATGTCCAAAGGAAGAGGAGAAACAGGGCAAACACTCTCCAAAGGTTATCTTGTGGTAGAAATCAAGGTCAGGACTCCAAATGGCAAGACTCTAATATCATCCAGGGATAGACTTTCTGGGGACTGGTCCTCTTATTATGTTTCCTTCTCTGTGATTTCCTGCTCTTATCTTATGGGGATGGTTGGAAGATAGTGAGTTCCTATCTGAACTCTTATAATGTTTCATTTATTCCAATAGAGCTGGGAGTCACAGCAGGATAGACTCAGCAGGATCTCTGGTCCTCCAGAAAATTGGAATCAAACCACTCTGGCTGTAAGTAACTCTACCCAGGTTACCTATTTGTCCAGACATACTTAAAACCAGATATGAGTATGTAGGTGTAGAACCAAAAGTCTTGGACATTTCATTGGGCAAATCTTAGAGTTTTGTCCAAAATGTTACAGGGCATGGACCTTCCATGAAACGGAGGTAGTGTGAAGCCCCTCACATAATCAGGCCAGAAAGATTTCAAACCTGTCACTCAGAGTAGCAAGCATGAGTTTAATAGAAAGCATAGGAAAAGGCAAAGAAGGAAACTCTCAAGGGAGAGGAATGGCATGCCTCTCCTTCCTTCCAGGCTTATTGGGGATTCCAGGAAGTTTTCCAGAGAGTTTCATCCAGGTTCACCACTCAACTTTTGATTGACAGCAGGACGACATCAGACTTTCAAGTTCCTATTGCACAGACATCTCTAGGTTACTTTGGCCCATGCTGATCAGTTCTAACTGGAATTCTATTCTTACATATTTTATGGTAATGAGGAATTATCCTTATCTCCCTGAGTTCCAGGATTCTGTCTGTCTAATGGTCACAAAAGTACCCCTCTTCAGGGTATCGTATGTTCTCATCAGCGTTTCAGGCCTTTATTTCTGCTACCGATAACAGGTGGTTTGCTGAGGAATGTGACATATCCTGTTAACCTTAGCCAGGCAGGGTGACAGGTAAATTGCTTTTTAAAACAGAAAGCATGTGGGGGTCAGCACTGTGGGCCCATTTTAAAAAATAATTTCCTTAATTTTATGTTTCCCCTGCATCTGTCTGTTTCCTATCACAAAATAAGGCTTAAGAAAACTAGCTATTGAATTATGGTTGTTCTTCATCTCTGTTTCCAGACATTTGGTACAACGGAACCAGACAAAGTTCAATCCAAATCCCACGAACCAGTTTTGAGATCATGGCCAACATGGTGAAGGCTTCTGCAGTCAGTTGCTTCATCCATAGGTTGTTGATAATCATAGCACCTTTGGTTCTTGTAGAACAAAGAACATTTAAGAGTTGTCTGAGATGGAGTAGGTGCTTACTAACTGTCAGTTCTCCTTCCTGTCCCTTTCCAACTTCAGGCTCCTCTTGTTGGGTTTTCCCCTGAACAACTTCCTCTGTTCATGGCTGCTATTTAGGTGTAGATTGTTTTAAGAAAACAATTCACCAAATAATAATAATATCTAGTGGAAATTTTCTCACAAGTTCAATATAGATGATAAACTTTATATAACAAGAAAAACAGCACAATAGCGGGTAGATGCCAATTAGCTCAAGTTTATTATTGTTCTAATGAGTGGAGAGGAAAGGCTAGGATAGTCCTGGGGCCCTGAATCTACCTTTCCTTAAGGGTTCCCCGTGTGATGCACTAAAGCTCAGGAATCGTGCGTCTGAATTTTCCTAATAGATCCTCAAGATAGATCCATTTCCAGTGACCTAACACTATAGAAAATTCTCAAGTCAACTAGAACCTTGCCTCTATTTTAACCTTCACTGCGTGGTCTGTTGCAGTTGGACTTGGTGAGACCATTCTTCAGGGATAGACTGTGTGCTGTTTCTGAAAACTCTGTGCAGTGTTTGTTGCTGGACTTGGGAAGGAAGGTAAGGATGGGGCTGATAATGAGGCAGTGAAGGGGTGACATAAAGGTTAAGTGACAGAATCTGGAAATATGCCCTTGACAAAGGAGGAAACGTCCTAATTTTATCTTTTTTCTGGTGCTAGCTTCAGATGCAAAGCCAAATACACCTCCTCCTACACACCTACAGCAATCTAAGAACAGCGCCTGGTTCTAAATGACAGCTCTGTGTGCCAATTCTTCATATTTTTGTTTTATTTGTTTACCGATATTATTGGGACTTAGTGTTTTCTTATCTCCCAAGAACAGAATAATAAATAACAACAGCAATAAAAAGGTGAAAAACATTTCTGTCCAGAAGCATGTTTGTGGCATAGGAAGCATGCAGCTATTTTCAGGTATGTATAGAATGGATCCATTAAAACTATGGACTTTTATTTTTAATGCTTCTTTTTCTGGGAATTCCCTAAATTCAATGTGTAGAAAGTGGAATCATGATGTATAGATAGTGAAATAAATTTCTTTCTTTTCATGATAGGAAGAAAATTACCATTTTAAATAGCAGGAAAGTTGAATGTGGCCATTTTTGAAATCTAAGGAGGGTTGCATTTTACATCAAAGGAGGTAGAACATTAGAATCTGTCTTGATGGCATCTATGATGGGGGAAGTTGAGCTTTGCTTCCTCTCAGGACATCATCTGAAAGGAGAGGATAAACAGGGGTAAGCAGGGTTACTCTGTATAATAAACCCAATTGAGGGGAATTTTGAATTTCTTTTTTTTTCTTTTTAGTGTTCTGCATTGAGTTTATTACTTTAAGGCATATTAACATAAAAACAATATTCCCATATTACTTTAAAAACATAACATTAAAAATAATCTAATTTTCATAATTTATATATATTATATTATTTCATTAGAAGCTTGAGTGTTCAACAAATATATTTCTGAATAAAAAATCAGAAAAAATATTTCTTTTACCTATGATTTCTCCCCCCACCACATTTATTTATTGATCGTTATAGTTGTACATACTGATAGGATTTGTTGTTACATACTCATACCTGTGCACAACACACTATATAAAATGATATCACTCATCAGCACTTCCATGTTCTTCCTCCCCACCTCCTACTTCTCAGTTCCTTTCCTTTACCCATCTCCCCTTGATTGTCATGAGATCCTCCCCCATCTTTCTTTTCCTTTTCCTTTCTAGCTTCCACATATGAGAGAAAACATACAACTCTACACTTTCTAGGATTGACTTATTTCACTTAATATGATGGTCTCCAGTTCCATTGAATTTTGTTTTTGCAAATTACATAATTTCATTTTACTTTTTGGCTGAATAAAACTCCTTTGTGTATATATACCACATTTTCTTTATCCATTCATCTGTTGATGGACACATAGACTGATCCCTTAGCTTGGCTATTGTGAATTGTACTGCTATAAACATGGATATGCACATATAACTGTAATATGATGACTTTAATTCTTCAGGGTAAATACCAAGAAGTATTATATCTGAGTCATATGGTGATTCCATGCATAATCTTTGAGGAAACTCCATACTGATTTCCGAAGTGGTGACACTAATTTAAAGTCATATAAAAAATGTACATGTTCCTTTTTATCCACATCTTATCTAGCATTTATTATTATTTGTATTCTTGATTACTTCCATTCTGACTGGTGTGAGATGAAATTCATTGAAGTTTTGATTTACATTTCCCTAATAGCTAATGACGTTGAGTATTTTTTCATATGTTTGTTGGCCATTTGTATTTCTTCTTTTGAGAAGTATCTGCCATTTATTCTTCCTATTCATTTGTTCATTTATGAATTGTGTTATTTGATATTCTTGGTGTTGTATTTTTAGTACTTTATAGATATTAATCAGCTGTTGTAAGAGTAGCTAGCAAAGATTTTCTCCCATTCTGTAGGTTTTCTCTTCACATTTCTAGTTGTTTCCTTTGCTGGTAGAAGCTTTTTAATTTGATTACATGACATTTATTAACTCTTGGCATTATTTCCTGAGTTTCAGGGGTCATACTGAGAAAGACATTACCTGTGCCTTTATGCTGGAGTGTTGACTCTGTTTTCTTTTAGGAGTTACATAATGTCCTATCTATTTTCTAGGTCTTCCATCCATTTTGAGCTGATTTTTCTTCAGGGTGAGAGACAAGGGTCCAGTTTCGTTCTTCTACATATAAGAATAACCAGTTTTCTCAGCACCATTCACTAAAAAGACTCTCTTTTCTCCAATGAATGTTTTTGGCACCTTTGCCAAAAGATGACTGTAGATGTGTGGGTTTCTCTGTGTCTTCTATTCTCTACCATTGGTCTATGTGTCTGTTTTTATGGCAGTACCATGCAGCTTTTGTTACTATAGCTCTCTGTCAGAGTAATTTGAAGTCAGGTATTGTGATGCCTTCTGATTGCTTTTTTGGCTTAGAATTGCTTTGGCTATTCTAGATCTTTTATTTATCCAAATAGTTTTTAAGACTCTTTTTGTTTCTAGTTATGTGAAGAATGTTACTGGTATTTTGATGGGGATTGCATTGAATTTGTATGTTGCTTTTGGTTGTATGGACATTTCAACAATACTAATTCTGCCTATCCATGAATATGGGAGGAATTTCCATCTTATGAGGTTTTTCTTCAATTTCTTTTTTGAGTGTCCTATAGCTTCATTGTAGAGTTCTTTCTCTTTCCTGGTTAGATTTATGCAATGATATTTTATTTTTTGAGGCTATTGTGAATGGAATTATTCCCTGATTTCCTTTTCAGCAGATTCATTGTTGGTATATAGAAAAGCTAATGATTTTTCTATGTGGACTTTTTAACCTACTACTTTGCAAATTTGTTTATTGGCTCTAGCAGTCTTTTGGTGGAGTTCTTTGGATCTTCTGGGTATAGATCATATCATCTGCAAACAATGATCATTTGACTTCTTCCTTTCCTATTTTTATCCCTTTTATTTCCCTCTCTTTTCTAAATGCTAGAATTTCTATCACTGTATTAAACAGGAGTGGTGAGAGTGGACATCCTTGTTTTGTCCCAGATTTTAAAGAAAATGCTTTAAGTTTCCCCCCATTTACCATGAGGTTGGCTTTGGCTTTGGGTTTTTTTAATATAGCCTTTATGATGTTAAGGTAGGTTTCTTCTCTCTCTAGTTTCTCAGTGTTCATGAATGGGTGGTGAATGGTTTTCAATGGCCTTCTTGGCATCTTTTTAGATGAATAGGTAATTTTTTCTTTAATTCTGTTTATATGATTCATAACATTTGGCAGGCCTAGAAATATTATAACTCAAATGTACCTCATTAGACCATCCTTTCATCTCTGGGGAACAACCATCTTGGTTATGGTATACAATCTTGTTTTTTTGTACATTATAATTTTACATATTGAAGGGGTTTGTTGTTACATTTTCATACATGCACATATCCTATATCCCCCCTTTACCCTCCCCACCCTTTCCTCCTCCCTCTTCCCACCCTCCAACTCTCTGACTCCTAGTCTGCATGTTTGCCCCAGTTCCATTGGTAATCCATGTTTAATGAGTCTATTGTCTAAATTTATTGTTCTCACTCTTTCCTATATTGTATTCTAGCTTTCACACATGAGAGAAAACACTTGGACCTTGAATTTCTGTGTTTGGCTAATTTCAATCAGCGTGATTTTCTCCATTTCCATCTGTTTACTAGCATTGGCCATGATTTCACTTTTTTTAAATAACTGAGTAGAACTCCATACAATATTATTAATATGTTGTTGAACATGGTTTGATTAATCTTTTATTAATTATTTTTGCAACTAAGTTTATCATGGATATTGGTCTGTAGTGTTCTTTCCTTGATGTTTCCTTATATGTTTTTTGGTTTGAGTGTGTTACTGGCTTCATATGGTGAATTTGGGAGTGTTCCATCCCTTCCTATTTCACGTAATAATTTGAGGTGTATTGGTATTAGTTCTTCTTTAAAGGTTTGGTGGAATTCAGCAGGGAATACATCTGGTCCTGAGCATGCCTTTGTTGGAAGGCTTTTTATTACTGCTTCTAACTTATTGCTAGTTATTGGTCTGTTTATATTTTCTATGTCTTCTTGATTCAATTTTGGCAGGTCATATTTGTCTAGAAATCTATCCATTTCTTCTAGGTTTTCCCAGTTTTTTGGAGTATACATTTTCAAATTCAAAATACTCCCTAATTATCCACTGGATTTCTGTGATGACTGTGGGGATTTCTTCTTTTTTAACCCTAATTTTATTAATTTGAGTTTTCTGTTGTTCTTTTGGTTAATTTGGCTAAGGGCTTATCAATATTGCTTATCTTTTCAAAGAACCAACTCTTTGTTTCAACAATCATTTTTATTGTTCTATTAATTCTTGATTCCATTGATTTTGGCTCTGATCTTAATTATTGCCTTTCTTCTACTGGTTTTGGAATTGGTTTGTTCTTTTTTAAGGGCCTTGAGATGCATCATTAGATTGTTTATTTGGTATCTTTCTGATTTTCTTATGTAGACACTCATAGATACGAATGTCTTTCCTCTTAGAACTGCCTTCATAATGTACCAGAGGTTCTGATATGTTGTGTCTCTAATCTTCTTTGAGTCTAAGAATTTTTGATTTCATCCATGATTTTTTATCACTTATTCATCATTCAAATAATATAGTTCAATATCCATGCATTTATATAGTTTCTGTAGGGTTTTGTTATGTTAATTTCTAATTTCAAACCATTATTATCTTATAAGATACAAGGATTTATATCAATTTTTTCTTTATTTATATGAATTTCTTTGTGGCCTAAAATATGAACTATTTTGGAAAAGGTTCCATGAGCTGCTGAGAAAAAATATATCCAGTTGTTGTTGGATGAAATATTCTATAGATGTCTAGTAAGTTCATCTGAGCTATGTTTTTCAGGTCCAAAGAGTCCTTACCATATTTATTTCTGGATGACCTATCTAATGGTGAGAAAGGAGTATTGAAATAACAAGTATTATTGTACTGAGGTCTATCTGAGGCTTTAATTTGAGTAGTGCCTTTTTATGTAATTAGTTTCACCCATGTTTGGAGCATAAATATTTATTATTGGTATATCTTCTTGGATTCTTACAGTAAGAAGTGACCTTCTTTCTTTGGATTAATTTTTATTTGAAGTCTGCTTTGTCAGATATGATTGTTTTCACTTCCATTTACAATCTATATCAATTTACATTCTTTTACACTTAGTCTGTGACTGTTTTTTCCTGTATCTTTTAATTGGAGAGTTAAAATCATTACATTCAATGTAATTACAGAGAGATGTTTATTAATTCCAGCCATTTTGATTTATTTATAATGTTCAGTTTCATCCTATTTCTCACTTGCATACCTACTTTTCAAATGAGATTTGTTAACTCTGGGATTTGTTTTTGTTTTTTTCTGTGTGGAGTATTTTATTGAGTAAATTATGTAGTGCTGGATTAGTTGTCTTGAACTCTTTGAGTTTTTGCTTATCTTGGAAGTTTTTTATTCTTCAAAATTGAAGAATTTTGAAGATTAGCTCTTCTGGATATAGCAGTCTTGGCTGACAATTACTTTCTTTCAGGACTTGGATCAAAGCATTCCAAGCCCTCTGGCTTTAATAGTTTGTGTTGAGAAATCAGAAGTGATTCTGATTGGCTTGCCTCTACATGAAACCTGACATTTTTCACCTGAGGCTTTTAAAATTCTATCATTTTTATCTGTATGTTAGGCATCTTAGTTATAATGTGTTTTGGAGAGTTTCTTTTTTTTGTATATATATTGTCTATTTGGGGTCCTGAGCATCCTGTATCTGGATGTTCATTTAATCTTCAAATTTTGGAAAATTTTCTATTATTTTTTTCCCTGAAGCGATTATCAGTTCCCTTATCCTGCACCTTACAGCCCTTCTCAATTACATTAATTTTTGCATTTGGACTCTTAATGTCATCCCAGGATTCTTGTGTATTATATTAATATCATGGTTATTTTTTTTCTTTAATGTCTGAATGTTCAAGACTGTCCACTTCTACCTCTGAGGGTCTGTCTTCAGCATGGTCTACTTTATCAGACTGACTTTCAACTAAAAATTTTATTTGATTTATTTTGTCTTTCATTTCCAAAATTTCTTTTTGGTTCTTTTTCAATTTTTGTACCTTCCTATTGAATTTCTCATTCATATTCTGTGCTGACTTCCTTAATTCATTCCATTGTTTTCCTGTGCTCTCTTGGAATTTACTGATCATTTTTATGATTATTTTGAATATTTATCTGATATTTCATCCACTTCAATATTTTTGGGATCAATTGCTGAGAAATTATGAACTTTAGAAGGTGTTGTGTTACCTTGTTTTTTCATAGTTCTTGTTTTTCTGTGTTGGGTTGTATGCATCTATTTGTATGCATCTTCTGCTCTCATGTGTGAGCCTTTGTAGGGCACAGTCTTCACCTAAAGTGATATAGATTGAGACCTCCTCATAGGTATGATGTCCTGAATGTATTCACACCTGCCTCTTCAACTTCCTGACCTGCTTCAGCTAGTTCTGTGAGTCACCAGACTCAAGAGAGAAGTGAGTTGGGCTCCCTTTCACTTTTCCAACTTGAATCCCACTAGGTACAATTTTCTCTGTGCCTGTTTCACTCCTATTCTGCTAGGTACACCCCAGGCCACTTGGTAAGCCCCTGCTGGGACAGTGTGGCAGTGTTTTCTGTGATCTCCTGGCTCTGCAGCAGCAACTGCAGTGTGGCTACCCCAAGATGGCTCTGCTTCAGCTCTCTGTGGCCAATTGAGGAGCACAGCACTTTTCAAACACCAGTACATAGTGCAGCCTCTGGGTTAAGTTAAGGCCTCTTTTCTGGTATCAGAGTTTTCTGTACCATATCTGTTTCCCTCTCTGTTCTCCCTTCCTCTGTGGTGAACCAGCACAGCTACTGCTGCTGCTGTTTTAACCAGGTCTGCTTCAATGTACTCTTTTTTCTTTCTTTAATGTACACAAATTTCTAAGACACTCTGTCCAGTATTGAATTTTAGTAAATCCTTCTTTACCCTCCTCACTGAGGAGCGGTACTCCTACTCCTTGAATCCCAAGCCACAGAGCAACTAGGAATGCAGGCTTCCTCTAAACTACCATCTTGAATTTCCTGGCATTTTGAATTTCTAAGGGTCCTCCAGGAAGGGTTCTATAGATGAGTGGCAAGGGAACAAGGAGAAGACAGACAGGTGAGGGGAAACTACAAAGAACCAGAAGTTCCTAAATTGGCAGGAAGTTAATGCTTAAGAAAGTCAGCCAGCCAGCAATTCTAAGAGGAAATGATGCATTTTTAGCAAAAATTTCATTATGTTCAATTTTAGGATATCTTAAATCATTGTAGTCCTCATTCTATTGCTTCAAACCTTGAGTAAGGTTCATTTGCTCAGACACTATATATTTATGGTGCTTTGTGTGGAATGAAGAACTAAGGTGGATCCTGAAGAGCTAATGATGTACTGAAAGAACAGCACTGTGGTGGGAGAAAGGATGCAGAGTGGACATTCAGCACTCAGCCGAAGATGATCATGAAATGACCAAGGGATAGACTGAAATTGTGTGGCAATCCTTGGAACCATTGCAGGGGACTGTGAGGAGAGGAACAACACCATTGATTGAATTCCCATAGAAACAGTGGGAGAGGAGCTCTCACAATTCCTGTTGAAACTTAAAGAACAGGTGTCCAGGGAGGTGTGGGTCCTTCAGAGGCATGGGGGGGTGGGGGGATAATGCTTGAGTGTAACAATCAAATGCTCACACCTTTTACACACACATCACTTCTCACTTGAGAGCACTATTTTGTGTAAGTCACGAGACTGACAGGGGCCCCTAAAGGCCTGATAAGTGGTTCTCGATAAGTTTCAGGGGTGAAAAAGTCTGATAGTTTTTCTCACCGACCATAAGGGTCACACTAACACTCCTATAATAGAAGATAGGTTAAGAGAGAAGCATAGTACATTTATGGTCCAAATAAAGAATTTTGATATGATACAGGAGACTTCAGAAGTGAAGACCCAAAGACCCAGGGAAAACTGTTTTTATTCTTAGGTTCAATTAAATGGATAGCTATTCAAAAACATGATTGGACAGAAGAGTACTTTCTAGTAGTAATAGACTGCGGTAGAAACCCAGAAAGGCCTGCCTGATCATATTATTCTTGCCTCTCTCTGAAGCATTCCTTCCTCCTGCACATAGGAAGAAGGAATGAAGGTCTTCAAGGCTGAAGGAAAGAAGCACCATTCTAGGTTTTATGGCTTTCTTTAGGGGAGAAGGGTTCTGGTTTCTATGATCTGCCTTAAGGTAGAGGAATTCTGGTTTCTATGACTCTTTGCTTGAAAAGAAGAAGGATGGGAGACAAGAGGGTGAGAGAAGATTAGAGTGACTTAATTTTGAGGCGTTTCCAATGTCCTTCAATTTGAAGTACTCAGCCAGATATGCCATCCTTTGGGATATCATGTTCTAAGTCCAACACATTATCCCATATTGGCACACAAGAGATGATTTATATGAGTTGTAGAGGTATTGTCTGGTCAGGGGTAAACTAATTTTGTAGATAAATTTAGGATTCATTCATAGAAGAAAAACAGTTGCAATCAGCTTTTCAAATTGCAAGCAGCTATATTTCCTTTGCAGGAAAGCTGTAAGTTATTTTTGTGTATTGCAAGAGGGCCCCTGTTCTAGATGGAGAGTGGGAAGACCGACATCAGCCTTCAGTCTTCACTCAGCACAGAAATTTCTCTCAACAAATCTTAGTTCAAGGCCTTTTGCATAACATGCCATCAGAATACTCTTGTTGACTGACCAAATCTTTAAACTCAATTGTTTTGTCCTTGCTAAGGTGACATTTTTTAATCTTTTCAACTTCCAAAAAAGAGACCATGAAGTGCTTCTACATGATTCCTCCACTTGGTGAGTTCTTGTGCTTTTCTTAAGGGAGTCTTGGAGAATGAAAATATTCCAATAAAAACTCTTATCTATTGTTTGCACTACTCATCATGAGTAGGCTTAGTTTAGAATTATATATATTGCAGCTTGTTCTTCCCAGCCAGGATATGAGCTGGTGAAAAGGCACCATGCTTTATACTTTAAGGCTGGGAAGACAAAGAGATTTCACCCTGATATGATCAGTAATGTCTGCTGGAGCAGTGTGGTGAGAAACATAGTGGCTCAGGAAGGGACTATCATGATCAACTAATGATTCCTGCCATGGAAGAGTGCTGTATGTTACATGCTATCTAGTCCTTCTCTAGGTGGTTTTTATAGAACTGACAGAATAGGAAGTCAATACAACTTTACTGTGTTCCATAAATAAAATTCATAATTACCAAAAGAGCTCTGGATTTATTATATTACTCCACCTTCTCTCCATATAGGATAGGAGGTATATACTCACAATCACATTATTGTTCAAACTGGGACACCTGTGTGTGTGTGTGTGTGTGTGTGTTACTGGCATTTGAACCCAGGGCCTCATGCTCACTAGGCAAGCGCTCCACCACTAGCTACATCCCCAAAACTGTTTAAAGATTTATTTTGACACAAGATTTCACTAAGTTGCTCTGACTGACCTTGATCTTGTGAACCTCTAGCCTCAGACTCCCAAATATCTGGGACTATAGGCAAAATGGAATTATTTTTATAGAAAAGGCAACTGAATTAATAATCATTTTGAGGCAACAGACATATACTAGAACTGTTACTGGTAAATGACACTGGCCTCAGTTTGACACCTTTGAAAAGTCTTCTTTTAGTCTACCTGTCAGGTCAGGTCAATGCTTTCAGTAATGCCCTATGCACATTTGGATCAATTTACTGTGTTTGTCTTTTTTCCCATCTATGTCCCTCACTAAACTTAATCTTTTGAGAGAGGATAAAATCTTAATCAGATATGAATCTATTACTCTCAGCAATATATACATAATATGCTATAAACCTAATGTTTGTATCCCTCAGAATTCACATGTTATAATTCTAACCCCCAATATGATTTTATCAGGAGTGGCAGGTCATAAAAACTGAGCCTTTAATTTGTATTAGTACCCTTATAAAAGAAGTCCTTGAAAGCTCCCTTGTTCCTTGCACTGTGTGAGGACACAGCAAGAAGACAGCCAGCTGTGAAGCAGGAAGCAGGCCTTCATCAGAAGCTAGGTCTGCCAGTGCCTTGACCTTGGTCTTGCCAGACTTCAGAATTGGAGAAATAAATTTTTTGTATTAATCATTCATCTAGTCTATGGGCGTTTGCTATGGCAGCCCAAACTGACTCAGACACACGAGGTCCTCAATGTTAAATAAAATTCTTGGGGCTGCAGCGTGGCTCAGTGATTATGGCACATGACTGGCATGTGCAAGGATGTGAGTTTGAACCCCAGCACCATGCACACAACCAAGTGTCAGAGCAAAGAAAGCCACATGATAAAATGAATAAAATTGATTTCTCTTTCTTTCTCTCTCACTGTCCCTCTCTCTTTAAAAAATGAACAAAATTTTGTTACCCAGTGTAAAGTTTCAAGGCTCTTACTCCACCCATGTCTCTCCTAACTTCCCAACTTTTAACATAAAGAGTCCAAAGGTAGACAGGGAGGATAAAGTTGTTAACATACTGTTCTTCAGCTGGCTACCATGGCATAACCATTTTATTCCCAGATGAACTTGTGAATGCTGAAGCACCTCCACATTTGCTGTCTTTCTCCAGCTTCTCCACTGTCCTTTGAGAGCATGACTTCAGGATTCTTATTTGTACTTAACAGGTATGGATGCTGAATCATACCTAGCTATATCTAATATACCTCAAGTTATACAGCTACTTAGAGCGAGGTGGAAAATAGCCCCGGATGCAGGCCTTTCCATTCCAAACCTAAGAGGCATCTTGCTGCTTTGATTTAGAACATTTTGGTAAATACCACTTGAAAACACTCTTTACACCTCCTTTGGTTTGTCAAGTCTGACAGATTTGGCAGGGAATTATCTTAGGAGGAAAAAGGTCTGTGAAAATTGTTATGTTCCTAAGATGTCAAAGAAGAGAGAAGACTACATGCCGCACATACCCAGGTTTCCATGTAACTATCTGGAGTAACAGACCTGCTTAATCAGGGTACCAAATAAGCAGATCTGTTAAGAAAAGTCATACCCAATCTTCCAGAATCAAACAAGAATAGGAGATAGGGTCAATGGGTGAAGCAGGGATGCTAGAAGTACCTGAAGAGCAATCAACTCTTTGCTCAGAAGTTGGGAATAGGTAAAAATAATTATGGAAGACTGGCTACTTTTTAAAGTTCAGAAAATGCAGAGCCAGAAAAAAGGTGAATGTTAAAAATAATGCATCAGCTTTCATAAAAACTTAAAACAATGTGGTCTGCTCTCTCAGACATAGCTGTCTCATCTTCCTACTCCTTGGTGGGTACCAACATCCAGGTGAGAGCAAACTGAGGTCTTTTAGGAAACCATGACTGCTACCAGCTGGCTGAGGGGTGAATGTGGCCAAGGAGGACACCTGAAGTTCCTGGCAGAGAACACTCTCTGATACCTTATTTTCTAGGGAGAAGGAAGGACCTAGAATCACAGACTCTGAAAATATCAAAGTTGGGAGGATCCACAAGATATTAAGATTTAGAGCTTTGTAATATTAATGATGATGTCACACTTCATCTTGATTTATACCTGAGGGGTCAAACTAAGCGCCACCCTGTGATTAAAGTGTAAATTCTTCTCCCTTGCCCACCCCTTTAAGATGCTTTGGTTGGGCATTGGCTTTGCTAATCCTTATTAAATAATCCCCTGGCTCATCTAATCACATGTTCCTATTGCTCCCCCTTTCCTCCCCACACATTAACAGTCCTCAGACTCCCACTGCAAGCTTCTCCTCCCTAAAGTTGAGATGTGGTGGTTCATTGCTGCAGCTGCTTTTCTTTACCATCTTTTTAGTGGTGGTTACATCACCCATTTTTCATTCACTGATGGGAGCTGAATCTGAAGTTGAAATGTAATTTGAAGTTCATAGTTGGTAATGTTTTATTTATTTTTTTCTCATTTTTTGCTCTAAAGCCACCTGTGAAGAGTTCATTGACCCTCTGGGAGAAGACTTTTCTTTATTTTACAGCTAACTGTGTCTAACAACATAACATAGCAGTGTTGCAAAACATATGTGAAGAAGGAGAATTGAAACTAGCCAGAGAAGGGGCTGGAGCAGTGGCTCAGCGGTTACAGCAGTTACAGCGCTTGCCTGGCATGTGCAAGTATGAGAGTTCAAACCCTAGCCCCACGTACACAACGAAGTCTCAGAGCAACGAAAGCCATGTGCAAAACTAAGTAAAAATTGATTCTCTCTGTCTCTCTCTCTCACTGCCCCCTCTTTCTTAAAAAAAAAAAAACTAGCCAGAGAAAAACTGGACTCTCAGTACTTAAAATAATAAAGCCTCTTTTGTAAGGGTCAGATAGGACAAAAATGGGGACTGTAAAATCTCAAAGGATATGGAAAGTCTTCAAATGAATTCATTCACAAATACTCTAAGAAATTGAAAGAGCCAATTCTAGGATCACTTAAAAAAATTGGTCTTCCATTCTGTTTTGGTACCAATACCATGCTGTTTTTGTCACTATAGCCTTGTAGTATAATTTCAGGTCAGGAATTGAGATGCCTCCTGCCTCCTCCTTCTTGCTGAGCAATGTTTTGGCTATTCTGGTTCTTCTGTTCTTCCATACAAATTTGAATATTGCTTTTTATATATCCATGAAGAAAGGCATTGGTATCTTGATAGGGATTGCTTTAAATCTATATAGGGCTTTAGGTAAAATGGCCATTTTGATGATAGTGATTCTACCTAACCATGAACATGAAATGTTTTTCCATCTACTCAGATCTTCTATAATTTCTTTTTTTAAAGTTTGATAATTTTCATTGCATAGGTCCTTGACATCCTTTGTGAGATTTATGCCCTAGTATTTTATTTTTTTGGAGGAGCTAGTAAAAGGAACAGACTTCCTAATTTATTCTTCAGTGTCCTTGTTGCTAGAGTACAGGAAAGCTAGTGATTTATTGGTTTTAATGTTATAACCAGCCACTTTGCTGAAGTCATTTATAAGCTCCAGAAGTCTCCAGGTTGAGCTTATGGGATTTTCTAGGTAGAGGATTATGTCATCTGCAAATAGAGACAACTTGACTTCTTCTTTTCCTATTAGAATTCCTTTGATTTCCTTCTCTTGTCTGATGGCCATGGCAAGAGTTTCAAAGATTATATTAAATAATAGTGGTGAAAGTGAACAGGAAATGTTTTCAGTCTTTCGCCATTGAGTATAATGTTTTCTATGGGTTTGTCATAAATGGATCTTACATAGTTAAAATATCTTCCCTTGATCCCTATCCTCTCCAGGGTTTTGAGCATAAAAGGATGCTGAATGAGATGAACCCTCATACCTTTAACTATCTGATATTTGATAAAGGGGGCAAATTCATAGTGGGGAAGAATGATAGCCTGTTCAACAAATGGTGTTGGACAAATTGGACAGCCATATGTAGACAACTGAAATTGGATCCTTACTTTTCACCCTGGGCAAAAATTAAATCAAAATGGTTCAAGGATCTGGATATTAAACCAGCAACTCTACAATTGCTTGAAAAAGAAGTAGGATTGACATTATATGACATAGGGGTCAGCACAGCCTTCCTTAACAGGACTCCCATGGTGCAAGCAGTAAAATCAAGAGTAAATGCATGGGATGCAATTAAACTAAAAAGCTTTTGCACAGCTAAGGACTTAGTCAAGAATCTCAAGAGGGAAACTACAGAATGGGAAAAAAATTTTTTGCCTGCTACACCTTGGACAGAGGGCTAATATCCAGAATATACAAAGAACTAAAAAAATTAAATACTAAAACGACTAGTAACCCAATTAATAAATGGGCTATGGAATTAAAAAGAAGTTTCTCAACAGAGGAAGTTCAAAAAGCCCATAATCATATGAGAAAATGCTCTACATCACTAGCAATAAGAGAAATGCAAATCAAAACTTCACTGAGATTTCACTTCACTCCAGTCAGAGTGGCAAAAATGAAGAATACAAAGAGTGACAGGTGCTGTAGGGGCTGCGGGAAAAGACGGACACTGTTACATTGCTGATGGGGCTGTAAACTGGTACAGCCACTCTGGAAAGCAATGTGGAGACTCCTCAAAAAATTATGGCTGGAACTGCCTTTTGACCCAGCTAACCCACTACTGGGTATCTTCCCAAAGAGCTAGAATTGGCTTACTATAGAGATACAGCTTCATCAATGTTTATAGCAGCCCAATTTACTATAGCTAAATTGTGGAACCAACCCAGATGCCCCTCACTTGATGAATGGATCCAAAAACTGTGGTACATATATACAATGGAATACTACTCAGCTATTAGAGAAAATGATATTATGGCATTTGCAGCCAAATGGATGGAGATGGAAAAAAATTTGCCAAGTGAAGTATCCCAAACTCTGAGACTCAAGGGATGAATGTTTTCTCTCATTTGTGGAAGCTAGAATATAAGCAGAAACAGATTGTTAGATGACTAACCTAACAATTAACTCAACATATATGAATTCCTACATGATCATGGGGAACTGTGCTAAGATTCCTGGGGGATGTAGGGAGGGAGGTTGGAGGGGGGAAGGGAATAGGAAGGACATCAGGGGACCAGAGGGAGGTAGTATGGGTGAATCTAATTTGAGGGGAACCTCCAACTTCCATGAGAAGTCCAATTAACTGGGGGCTTAAGTAAAGTGAAACATGGAACCATGGGGAAGCCAAACGGGGGAAACCATGGTCTGGCACCAGTATTGGCTTGTTTCTGTCATTATAGTGCTGTTCTTGATTGTTTGATGATGAACCCCATCCAAATTGTAAAGCCATGTCTATTGAATAAAAAAATTATCTCATATGCAGCAGATAGTAAGCATATGAGATTTATAATAAGAAGTAGTGGAACCGAATTACTATTTCTCTACAAGGAAGTAGACATATCCATTGGTGACAGATCCATTCAAAGTTACTGGGGGAAAGGAAGAATATTTGAGCAGAATCCTTAACCTCATATGGCTGACATCATTGGAGACCATAATGACCTTTGAAACATATTTCTTGGGAGTCTCACTAAGAAGCTGAAATCTTCTAGGTAAATTATGTTTGTAATTTGTAGTTTAATATTGTTGCTGTTAATGGCCTTACTATTTTGTAAAAGTGTTTCATAGGCCCATTCTTAAAGATTTAAAAGATTGGGTAGTTTTTCCATTAAATGCTCTTAGCTGTTATAATCTCTTAACTCTTTCATGGTGGAAGTAACTTTTTATTTCCTCTGTACTTATACAATACCTCTGTTTTGCAAGATAATCTGGGACAGTTTCTTGAACTCAGAAGTTTGAAGACATTGGTACTGATATCTGTCATCAAAAGTCCTAAGGGGGTTCTAAAGCCAGCCTCCATTTTTTTTTCTTCTTGACTTGCCTTTTTTCCTTTTAATTACCTGAAAATTTTTATTGTAATCTTGGAATTCAGTAACAACTGTAATTTCAGCAAGTCTTTCATGATTATTAATTTTTTCCTGGAATGTTATGCATCATTTCAATACATAGAATGTTTTTCTTTATTATAGGGGAAATCTCTCTATAACATTTATTTTTTTAAGAGAGAGGGACAGGAGAGAGAGAGAGAGAGAGAGAGAGAGAATCAATTTTTTGTTTAGTTTTTCATGTGGCTTTTGTTGTTCCAACACTTAGCTGCGTGTGTAGTGTAGGAGTATGAATCTGCATCCTTGTGCATGCCAGGCAAGTGCCTTAACTGCTGCGCCACTGCATCAGCACCAGTTCTAAGTATTTCTTAAAAAATATCTGGAGGCTTGGGAGAGATTTTGGAGAGTTCTGCATGGGTTGTATGTAGTCTTTGAAAGGCATGAGACTTCTCTGGAGCCTTTCCAAATATCCTGTATTAGGACTCATTGAACTTGGCTGGAACAATTTTCTACTCTTGCAGAAAGGAGACGCTGGATTGAACCTTTTCAAACGGATCTTTGGATCTGTTCTACAAGTTGGGGTAGAGCATTGTTGGGTGGAGGCTCAAATCCAGGTAAAAGATTCCGGATCCCATCAGGTGGAAGATGTGAGGCACAGGTGGGATAGTAGACATGCTTTATTTGGAGTGGCAGTAACCTTTAGCCAGCCCCCAGTTCCAGCTTCATGTCCTATCTGGTACCCCTCACTCTAGCCAAGCCATTTACATAGGACTTTTTTTATATGAACTCCAGAGAAAGAAGGCACATTTCCAACAGGTTACATAAGTGGGTGCATGCCTATAAGCAAATATTTATGACCTAAAATACAAACACTGAATTAGAGTGTTTGTGACCTTAGCTAATACTGAAAACATAGCCCACCAGACAGCTCAGTGAAGGAGCCTAACTATAGCCGTCTTGGGTCTGCCTAACAACCGTACTTGCTTCAGGGAGGTAATCCTGGCTGCTTCATCTCACTGTTTCCTCTCATCTGTCTTTCTTCTGTAGCTATATCTTTTCCTTGCCAGAAGAGAAACAAAACAGAATCTGGAAATTTGGCCCCTCTTTCATAGTTCTGAGGGAGAAGCAAGTCTTCCTCTGAAGTTCTCAGTATATTATTCCCCTACACCCTAAGAGCACACTTTTGTTTTTAAAGAGAGAGGGCGGGGGGAGAGAGGAAGAGACAGAGTGAAAGAATCAATTTTATTTACTTTTTCATCTAATTTTGTTTTTGTTTCTCCAACATTGTGGTGCTGGGGTTTGAACCCAGGACCTCACACATGCCAGGCAAGTGCTTGAGCCACTGAGTTCCCACTCCAGCCCCAAGATCGCACTTAAAATTTTTAAAAATTATTAGTTCAGAGTGTTCTTACATATTGAAGAGATTCATTGCTGCACATTCATATGCATACATAATGATAATGTGACTTGAGCCCCATCCTTTGCCCACTCTCCACACTTTTCTCCAATGTAATTCTCCCCTATTACATATATAAATGTCCATATACATGTATATTAATTTTTGAATTTTCAATTTAAATGCCTGCTTGAGTATTATTTGGCTTCTGAGGGGAGTCAAGTGTACCATACAGAATTAATAACTCTTCTTTTCTCTCCCTCAAGACCCTCCTTGTCTCTTTTCCCCACCTTCTCCCCCCACCCCCCACATAGCTATAGTTCCCCCGGATGATGTGTTACTTCAAATTTGGTATGTATACTAAATAAACTTGTCTAACTTACATCTTACCCTTGGTTTTACTCTAGATTATGAAAATAAGAGAAAACATTTGACCTGTAAGTTTGTTTTATTTTTCTCAGCATGATTTTTCCATTTCCATTCATTTACCTGCAAAAGCCAGGATATTGTTCTAATAGTCAAGTAGAACTCCATTGTGTATTTATATGCTGCAGTTTTTGGATGAGGTCATCTGGGTTTGTTCCATAATTTAGTTATTATAAATTAAGCTACAATAAACATTGATGTAGCTGTGTCTTTGTAATATGCTGATTCTAGCCCTTCTGAGAAAATATCCAGGAGTGAGATGGGAGTCATAGGGTGGTTTCATCCCTAGTTTTTTGAGGAGTCTCCACACTGCTTTCCAGAGTGGCTGTACAAGTTTGTAGTCCCACCAACAATGTGCTAGTTTTCCTTTTTCTCCAGAGCACACTTTTTTGACTTGTTTTACATCTCTCTTCTTGTTGGGGCCGGTTAGGTCTAGGTGGCTCAAACCATTTTGCTTACCTTTTTCTTATTTCTCTCTGTCTGTGGATATCAAAGTGGAGTGCTAGGAGGTTCCCCTATCCCTTGGGGTTCCTGGTGATAGACACAGGAGTTGAGAGAGTTCCTACAACTTTCCCCACACTGTGCACACTTGGGGGTTGTTAGTGATAACCCTGAGGTTTGTTGATTCATTTTCTTTACCCAATTGTGAGTTTGCTAAGCTGCAGAATCTTCTTCTCCTAAACTACCTTGGCTCAGTTGCCAATTTATAAGTTTATGTCATAATGTTAGTTGTAGCGATTCTTTATATTTTTTAATAAGGTATTATTGTGGTGGTTGTGTCTTATGTGTGGCATGGAGGGATGCTAGAGCCTGCCCAATATTTACCTGCTAGAGCACTTTTCCTGTTGTAAATGATTGGGATTTTTTATTATCATAATTAATTTTGGAGATACTCCTAGCTGGCTTCTTATAGCAACAGTGTTAGTTTACTGATATGCTACATCCATTTATGGTTGAGAAAAGGTAAGAGGGTTAACTCTAGTGTTCTTGATATAGTCCCTCATGGGATTGCCCAGATTCTAGGAAATGCTTTAACTGAAAGTTCTGCTGGAAAACTGGTTTGAAATAAAAAGATATGGTGGAAAGAGCATAAACTTTTTTTTCTTCTGTCAAATGAGCTTAGGTTATAAATCCAGCCTCTACCACACACATGTACGTGACTTTGGCTAAATTCTTTAATCTCCTTAAGCTTCAGATTTTTCATTTGGTAAATGCAAAAAATATTCTCATTATAAACTGTATGGAGGACTAAATGAGATGGCTTGTTCAAAGCATCAGTATGGAAAATGGTAGTTTCTGTCTCCTTCCTCCCTGTCCCTACTTTCCCTCACCCTCCTTCCTGATCTGTAGACATGGTCCTCTTATCTGAGCTGATTAAGATAGAGACCACTTAGCTCAATGAGGAAATGAATCTGGGAGCCTGATACACATCTTACTTTTCATAGGTGTTTTCTTCACCATATAACATGATCTCCTTTAACAAAAAGAGAATGAGGTGAGATCAAGTGTGGTAGGTGGTAAAGTGTTTGCTATCTGGGCCATCCCCATTAGATGGGTTATATTTTCCTTTAAAATTCAGTGTGTGTGAAATCCAAGATAGCATTAGAAATGATTGTATACCATAACTAATTTTGCCCAGGGAGGGTACTTGGCAAGGCCCACAAGGATGAATAGATATTCATGCAATATAGGTACCTAAGTTTGATTTTAGAAATTCATAGTAGATATCATCTGCTCTGCTTGCCCCCAGTCACCTGTGAGGAAAAGGGACTTTCAGAAAAGTGGTTGAATGTCACTTTTGAGGGCAATAACTTCTCATTGGAGGCATTCCCAGTGGTTTAGGAGTATGACTGGACCAGAACCTAACCTAACTCTAATTGTCTACCACTTGAGATCTGGCAATGACCACATCTGCTGATTGAGAGGAATAGCTTGAAAGGCTCCCAGAAGGATGGATGAACCACAATGATGCACAATTTATGGCTATGGAGCCAACTCAAGATTAGTTCCAGTAGATCCATCACTGCTCCTGTCTTCAGGAAATGACAAAATTGGACCAGATGCTCTTGATCTGTGTAGTCATTGTTACCCATAGAAGCAGCTGGAAGTCTTAGAGAGAAGCATTGTGCAGGTAACAGTAAGTACAACGTCCATTAACAGAATGTTAAATACTAGCAGGTTAGCTCTACCTGATCAAATTTCTGATTAACTTGTGGATCACCAGAAAACTCTATTTGATTTCAAAATACAATTCTATACTAATTATATGTTTTCTTGCTTCCATAAGTATGTGACTCTGAACAAAACATTTTTGTTGATGATTTGATTCTTCATTCACTCTGAACAAACATTCTCAGCATTGAAATTGTTAAAGGTGGCAAGTTTTAGAGGAAACTATGGGACTCAGAACATACCCTTAAAAATATTTGTTTCCTCCCAAAATTCACATATTGAGGTCCTAACCACTAGTACCTCAGAATATGGCTATATTTGATATGAGGTCTTTAAAGAGGCAATTGAGTTGACAAGAGGTCATTAGGTTGAGTCCTAATCTAATATGTTTGCTGTCTTTATATGAAGAGGAAAGCTGGATACAGATGTATACAAACAGATTGAAGGTGATGTGAATAAGACATGGAGAAGATGCCTATCTATAAGTCAAGGAGAAAGTCTAATACAGATCCTTCCCTCTGTCCGCAGAAGGAACCAACTCTGTTGACATCCTGATTTCAGACTTCCACCTTCTAGAACCGTGAGGCCATAAATTTTTGTGGTCTAAGTCACCTGATCTATAGTACTTTCTAACAGTATCTGCTGCAAACTAATATAGTCAGTTTCCAGTTTTCCCTCTCATGCTGGCCTCTCTGGAATTGACTCCACCCACACTCCTTTTCCCTTATCTATCCTCTCTGATATCCATTCTAAAATGTGGTTCTTCATTCCTAGGGTTAAATGTAATGTGAATGAGAATGGAGTTGAAAGTTGGGAGGAAATTCTAATATGTAAAGGGTCCAGTTGGCTGTGGCTGAAGTGAGATGTAATTCCATTTAATTTATAAAATGTATTGTTCTAAGTGTCAATTTCCTGAAAACAGCCACTTGATAATATTTATATCACTTCTATCAGGAAATCAGGAATCTTGTATTAGGTGATAACATCAGCACATCAGAAGAATAAGTATCTATGGTGTAATGTACATATGATCAAAAACTCAAATCCACACACACACACACATGATGGAAAACCAAATCATGCTGTTGAGAGAGTAGGACAGTAAACTTTCTTCAGTAGAATGAAATTCAGAGGCTTTAAAGTGTGTCCTAAAAATTCTGTTTTAATTCATAAGTCTAGCAGTAGTATAATGTCTAATTTGAGTTCCCCCCAAAACTGATCTTAAGGCAAGAATTTGGGTTAAATGTTTTATTTGAGGGGTCATCCTAGGAAGCAGAAGTGTGCACACAGTCCTTTCTCTTTCTTTTCCTTCTCCCTCACTCACAATTTCTTTGACAACTTATATCAACTCTTTAGGTCTGAACATAATTGCCTCTTCTCCTAACCCAGATTAACTCCCCAGCTGATGCTTCTACAGCGCCCTGCAGATTCTCTATCATAATCTCACAGTATCTTGTTAGAGTTATTTGATTCATGTGTGCCACCCAGTAAAATATCAGTTGTTTTTTTCTTGGCTTCATATATTCAACAATACGTATCAGCTGCTCAGTATATACTTGTTGAGTGAATAAACAATGCTCAATGCTTACTTTAGATTCTGTGCGTCTATATTTCCTGAAGGAAGTATCCAGGAAGAAGAAATGAATATTAAATAAATAAAGTTGCTCTCTGTGGCAATTTTAATTAGAGGCTGTGGAATGTAGTGTGTGTGTGTGTGTGTGTGTGTGTGTGTGTGTGTGTGTGGAGGGGGGGAGGTACTGGTCCCTGTCTTTTTTTTCAACGAAGAGGAAATATTTAGAAATAAAGATAAGGCTTAAAGCCCAGGTGATGTGATATCTACAAAAGAAAACATGTTATGATGCATTGAGTCATAATTTCTACAAATTTTGTCCTGAATCACTCTTCCCTCCCCACACTTTTATTGGTTCATTATAGTTGTTCATAATGATGGGATTTTTTGTTACATATTCATGCATGCACAAAATGTAAGAATATAATTTGGCCAGTATCCCTCCCTAGAACTTCCCCCCTCCTCACTGCCTCCAACTTCTTTTTCCCTTTCCTCTACTGATCTCCATTTGATTTTCATGAGATCTACCCCCGACTTTTTTTCTTTTTCCTTCCTAGCTCTGAATCACGTTCTTAAATGACCTCATTGACAACGTCCTTTATCCCACTTGCACTGAATTTAATTGCAAAACTGGCTAATATTGATATTCAAAGGGTTAAATAGTAAAATATCTGAGATGATAAAGGCAGAAACGATGCTTTATGGTCTGTATGGAAAGTGCTATCATTTAGATAAGTGTCCCCCAAAGGTCCACGTGTTAAAGGCTTGTACCCCCAGGGTGATGGTTTTGGGATGTGGGGGAGCATTTGGAAGGTGGGGCCTAGAGGGAGGTCCTTAGCCCATTTTGGGAATGCCCTTGAAAGGGACAGTGGGACCCCATCCCTTTTTATCCCCTTTTGATTGATGGCTCACAACATAAGCAATTTTGCTCTATCGCATGCTCCCACCATGATGTGCTACCTCAACAGGAACCTAAAGCCCCCAATCTGAAAGATACTCTTCCTATTCCCAAAGAGCAGAACTTTAAACACTGTTCTGCTGATGCTGAACAGGTGAAATATAGAGGCTTCCTATAAGAGGAATATAGGAATAGAAAACTAGATAAAAAGAAAGTAGCTCATCTCAAAGCAATGAACCAGCAGCAGCCTAATTAGATAGATATGTTTAAAGAACTGATTTTAAAAATGGTTGATGAAGGTAGTTGTTAAAAATTTCAACTGTGATATTTCATGAAGATTCTGAGAATGTTCTGCCAGTCAGATTAGAGCAGTCCTGCCATGAGGAATGTCCCATCACAGAATGGGATTGAGAAAAAGTTCATCAGAACCTGTGCAATGTGAGAAAATAGCATAACCAGACCAGACTGCACCCAAGAAATTTCAGTTAGTTATGCCTAGCTAATGATATTTGTGATTCCTAGAAAGGAACCAAGGGAACTTGAGAGTAGAAACACATATTGTAAATGCTTAGTATTATGTAGTATTATAAATGCATACATAAGGATGTATGGTTCTCATCCTCAGTAAGGGTTCAATTATACTAAAAATTTGCTGCTGTTATCTTCATAAAGTCACAGCATCTTTGTGTGTGCATGTAAGTAAGTGCACACATGCACATGTGCCAGGGATTGAACCCAGGCTCTCATGAAAGCTAGGCAAGTGCTTTGCCACTGAGCTACATCCCCAGCAGCATCTCCTGCAGCATCCTTTTTCATACATATATACAATGATTGAGTATTATCAAGATGTTGAAGCCCCAGATGGGACTATGTAGGTTGAGTATTCCTTATCTGAAATGCCTGGGACTAGAAGTGTTTCAGATTTTTTTTTTGCAGTTGTTATGTATTTTTCCACTTTTTCTTTTTGGAATGTTTGCATGGACTTTACCAGTTGAGGGTTCCTACTCCAAAAGCCCAAAACCTGAAACTTTTGGAAAATCGCATCAATAGTCAAAATGATTCAGATGTTTGGGGTTGGGATATTCAACTTGTACAAGCAATTCATCCCCATACTCTCATAGAATCCCACATCAAGTTCTTGCATCTGAAATAAAGGGGTAGAAAGAGAGTCAGCTGGAGCGCAGGTTCTTGTTGGGCAGAAGTGGTATCTTACCTCTATCCCACACAGCCAATTTATATCTGGGTACACAACATATGCCATGTAAATCACTATGAATTTAATCATAGAAAACTGTGTGGTGACAAATGCCAAGTCATGATTAGCTTCAGCCAGCACCCATGCCTCTCTTTTTAGTGGTTCCCCAAATTACATTTGACAACCCACCATTTCCCCCACACAATCTACTTATGTGCGGAGTGGAAGGCTTAAGCCATCAGTGCATTATATTATCCTGTCCCCAGTATTGGCATTTTACTGGCTGTATGATCTAAATAACACCAGGAGAACAAACCCACAACAAATTTGTTGATTTGTCTATTGAGTATTAAAGATTACAAAAATTATTTTGGGAATAAAGCACACAGGAAGAATAATGTATAATTTATCCACTCAATGCATATTTATTGAGAAGCTACTATGTACTGGGTTACTGGGTTCCCTTCTAGTCTTGGGTATAGAATGGTAAATAATGGCAAGTTAAAGGATCCAGATAATTAATCCAGCAAATACAATTTGGAGTGGTATATATAACAATAGAGTAAGTACAGGCTACTTGTGGGACTATGACAACAGAATTTTTAAAAAAAATTTTTAATTTTTGAACAACCATACAAGTTTTTAACAAAATAATATAAAATGTGTATATATTCTGGATATTACAATTACCCCCAGGAGTGCCCCCCCCAATTACCCACCCTTATCCCTCCCTTCCCCTTCCCCCCATATCTCTAAAAAAGGATTATGTTGTATAGCATTATATCTTATCTGGATTTAACACATGATAATAGACCAACTTTCTCACTGGCCAGGGTCTAGACCCAACCTCCACACATGAGTGGAGACAATCGACCATTAGTTCTCTGGGTTAAGCTGATTTTTACTCAGCATGATCTCTTCCATAGCCATCCATTTACCTTTAAAGGCTGCAATATCATTATTTCTAATTGCTGTGTAAAATTCCATGGTAATAAATGTACCACAGTTTTTGGATCCATTCATCCAGTGAGGTACATCTGGGTTGTTTCCATAGCCTAGCAATAGTAAATTGAGCTGCTATGAACATAGATATTGCTGTGTCACTATAATGTGCTGATTCTAAATCCCCTGGAAAGATTCCCAGGAGTGGAATAGCAGGATCGTATGGTGGGCTCATCCCTAGTTTTTTGAGGATTCTCCACTCTGCTTTCCAGAGGGGCTGTACCAGTCTGCAGCTCCACCAACAATGTGTTAGTGTGCCTATCTTTCCACAGCCCCTCCAGCATCTATTATTGTTTATTTTCTTCATCTTTGCCATTCTGACTGGCATAAGGTGATATCTTAATGTGGTTTTCATTTGCATTTCTCTGATTACTAGAGATTTAGAGCACTTTCTCATGAATTCATTGGCTTGATCAATGTCCTCTGGTGAGAAGTTTCTATTTAGCTCTTTGGCCCATTTATTAATTGGGCTGTTGGTGTTTTTGTAGTTGAGTTTTTTGAGGATTTTATAGATTCTGTATTTGAGACCCTATGACAAGAGAATTTTACCTTGCTTAGGAGATTTCAAGGGAGGCTTCCAGCAGGAGAGAAATTTCCTATAAGGTCTCAAAAACTAGTGAGATAGATAGATAGACAGATAGATGATAGATAGATAGAGAAAGTTTGTATGCACATAAAGGAGATCCTCAGCAGAGCAAATGGAACAGTGGAAGACTTGGAAATAGGAGTTGAAATGCTGAAAGAAATGTAGTCTGGCTAAAGTACAGATGTTGGAGCCAGAGGATGTTGTGAGTCCAAACAGGAAAACAGAAAGGATCGACTCCTGCCAGGACATTGCAGGATGGCTTTAAAGAGTTCAGACTATCACAACAGGAAGGTGTGGAAGGCTGTTAAACAGAGAAATGACATTATCTCATTCACCATATTCATCTAAAATGACTATTTGAAAGTAATGAACTAGAGGAATGATAAATTCAAGACCAGAAAAGGAAGTTATCAAAACTACAGAAGTCAGAGGAAAGGGGCTGTCAAGGATTAACTAAACTGTTATTAAACAGGTTTTGACACACAAAGCCAGAACTAAGCACAAGAGCAAAAAGAGAAAAGGTTTGGAGAGATACATAACATAAAGGGAGAATGGAGATCCAGACAGCCTCACCTGGAGGAAGAAAAGGAGTGCTGAGTGGTTATCCCCAGAGTGACAGTGACCTTGCTTTTAAGGGAGAAACAAATTAGATTGTCAAAAGCAAGCCAGTTGTCATCATGAACCAATTACACCAAGATGAATGCATTTGATTTAGACTATGTTGAGATTAAAAAATAGCTTTCTCTTATTTAGCTTACTTTCTCCATTAAATCAATCATTCTTTGCAAATATATACATACACAATATTAAAAGCTATTTAGAAGACACCTAGAAAAGTGACCTTAAATAACTACGACATTTGCTTGTGTACATTTTTCTTTATGTTTCCATTCAGTAGTCATAGTGGAAGGAGTAGAGACCTCACATTTATACGGTCCTTGGTTGAATCCTGGCTATCTCAACTTAACAGTTGCAGAGCCTTGGGGAAATTATGTAACCTTTTTATGCCTCAATTTTCTCTTATCTTAAAAAGAAATGACTATGTCTTATCAATTAGCCATTGCTGTACAGCAAAGCAAATCACCTTCAAAACTCAGTGGCTTAAAAATAACAAGCAGTCATTAGCTCATGATTCTACCCAAGCACAGGTTTTGGGTATGGCTCACTCTTCTGTTTATGGCCAGTCAAGGGCTGGTTGGGGATTGGTTATCTGGTCTTGGCTGGGCTGTCTCACATCTTTAGGCTTCCACCTCAATGACTCATCTCTGGCCCATCACTCACTCACCTTCCCACAAGATAACATGGATTTGTTCCCACGATGGTTGTTTGGAAGTATCCAGATCTTTCACAGATCTAGGCTCAGAATTGGTAGAACATCATTTTTGCTGCTTACTATTGACCAAAGCAAATCACAAAACCTGACCAGATTCAAGAGGGTGGAGGAAGAGACTTCCCTACTTGATGGAAATAACTGCATAAAAACATTGCAAGGGGCATGGATAAGGAGAGAGGGAAGGGGAAAGGGGGAGAATAGCAATAGTTTCTATTAACCTGTTATTCTATTGTTTGTTAACCTGCATTGTTGGAGGAATTTGATAAAGCATACATGAAGGTTACTAAGACAGTGCTTAATATCTGTCAATTTATCCCTTCCTGGCAATATTACCAGCAAGACTAGACACAGTGGAGATCATCCATTGCACATTTCAACAGGAGGAGGTTATAGAAACAGAACAGATAAACTTTTTAATATGGGTCTCAGCATTACTTAGGCAAGTTTTTTTTTTTTTTTAGACTTTCAAAAGAGCAAAATTATAGGCCTTGCTTCTAGAAAAAATAGGCAATGTGGTCTCTCTCTTGCTCTTCTTTCTCCCCCATCCCCCAACAACACCCTTGGAATGATAGGACTTCACTTTCTCTTCTGTAGTGGAACAATGTGTTATTTTCGTCTCCCTTTGATCACCGGTGATTCACTTTAAAGGTAGCGCTGCTGGAAAAGTGCAGAAAGCAGAGTTGCAATCAGAAAAAATGACTATGTAAAAATGGCTTCCTCTGTCTTTCTGTCCTTGTTTCCTGAGAGTTTTTTGAATCATTTCTTAATTCCTTTGCCTGTTGAGAGCCAGCCAGACTGAGAAGGGTCGACTGGGACCTGTTTCTCTGGCAATTCTCGCCAATATTCTCCCTGAATTCTGCCGGGAGTTAACTAGGGAGTGTATTCCTGTGTAATTTGCCAAGAAGTCATTTGATTTAAAGATGCCAAGCAGACAAAATAAGGCTTTTACTTTAAAAAAAAAAGTCCGCAAAAATTGATGCATTAAATTAAATTACCATCCTGGTAATTTCACAAAATGTATTGAAAAGTTGAAAATTATGCATAGCTTTCAACTCAACTATCCAAATTTTATCCTAAGGAAACAAGTGAAAAAAGTTTTTTAAAATTAACTTTTAATTTGTGCTAATTTTAGATTTAAGGGAAAGTTTTAAAGACAGTACAGAGAGTTCCCATACACTTATCACACATTTTCCCCGATGTTAACAGATTACATTACCATAGAACATTTGTCATAATTAAGAAACCAACAGTGGTACCTTCCTCCTAAGCCAAAGTCAAATGCAGACTTTATTTCAGTGTCACCAGTTTTTCCACAAGTGTCCTCTTTTTGTTCTGGAATCCAATCTAGGGCATCACATTGCCTATAAGTACCATGTCTCCTCGGTATCCTCTGCTCTGTGACAGCTTCACAGTCTTCCCTTGTTTTTAACGATGTGGACAGTTTGAGGGAAGCTGGTGAGATATTTTATAGCAAGCTTCTCAATTTGGGCTTGTTTGATGTTTTTCTCATGATTAGACTGGGGTTACAGGTTTTTGGTGCATTTCTGGGCTTTCTTGTCACATTATATAAAGGGTTCATGATACAAAAACATGCTCAAGGAGGCACTGTGCACAACAGTGAGAAGTTGGAAACAAATGCTCAACAACAAGGGATTAATTTAACATATATTTTGTGATATCCATATATTGGGATATTTTCTAGTCATTATAAATTATGATATACATTAATATTTATACACACAAAAAGGCAGATTTAAAAGCAGGGTATAGGGCTGCAGTGGCAGCTCAGTGGTTAAGGAGCTTGCCTGGCATGCGCAAGTACGAGTTCAAACCCTAGCACCACGTACACAACGAAGTCTCAGAGCAACGACAGCCATGTGAAAAACTAAATAAAAATTGATTCTGTCTCTCTCTCACTGTCCCCTCTTTCTAAAAAAAAAAAAAAAACTAATAAAAGCAGGGTAAATAATAACATTTCATTTAATAATTAAAAACATCTGTATGCATATGTGGTTTGAAAACTGCATACTGCCTGACCTCAGCCCTATGTTAAAGATACTTTTATCCCAAAGCCTGCCCCTGACTTCCCCATGGCCTGGCCCACTACTGGTTTAGCAATGTACCCTCCTCCCATAGTGGCCACTGTCCATTGCCAAATAAAAGTGGAGCATGTGACCCAGGAAGCAGTATAGCCTTTCTGAGGCAACCTGCTCACATCAGAAAAATACCTCTTATCAGGAGGACTATGTGTTTTTCAATGGCATGTTCTCTACAGTGGCGCTAATGATGCCTTCTAAATAACATATCTGAAAGCATTTTTCCTAAAAGGTAACCTTAGATTCTGGCAAACCTGAAGAATCATCAAGAAAACAGAAGTGATGGGAATAGCAGGTCATATGGGGGAAGGGAATCTGCTGAGGCAAATCCCTTTCTTCCTTTAAATCTCTTCTGTGCACATATGGACTCCCTCCTCCAGAAATAACCTTCTGCATGTTGGTTGCCTGGGCTCCCAGCCCAGAGGCCTTCCTTCCTACTGGTGTCAATGAGAGTTGATCTTGTCTCTGGTTTATGGATGGAAGTAAATTCTCAACCAGGGGTTCAATTTCTTTGCTGTGCTTTGTACTAGACTATAATAGCCTGAAAAACAGGGATAATATTTTGTCAACCCCAGTACCTGGATGGTGTTTTACCTTCACTAGATGCTCAAAGTATGTTCAATTAATGAGATTAACAAGTTTTCTGTAATAATAAGCTTCCCATACCCTTTTATACTTCCTTTCTCTTCCTTTTTAAGGACGTTAGTGAGGCATTAACTGCCTCATCTATCTTTGCCCTATTATAACTGACCACTAAGGACTTTTCCCACCTCTGGGCCTTTGTACCTGCTGTGGCTTCTGCCTTGAGCATTCTTTCTTTCAGTCTTTGTATGCCACCTCATTCTTTTCCTTTAGTTCTCAGCTCAAGTGCTCTCTGCTTTACTGAGAGAAGCATCCTCTGAAAAGCAATTTTCCAGTTACTTCCTATCTCAACACCTTTTTTATTTCCTTCCTATCATGCATTATAATGTACAGATTGTCTTCCTTCCCTCCCCCTCCTTCATTCATTATTCCTTCTTCATGATTCCCAATCTCTTTGTCTCTCATCTGTCACATTCTGTCCCTCTGGCTTGACTGGTAAACTCCACAAGGACTGAGTGCTTACCTGTGTTATCCATCATTGAACCCCCAGCCCCAGAGCTGTGCTCAGTAAATGTCCATAAAATAACTCACTGAAGAGACACCTTACTCACCTCCCTGATTCTATCTATTTCCCCCCACTAGCCTGTCCTTAATTTAACATTGGCATCTGTTCTTCACATTACTCTGCTCAAAATTATTCAATGTCTTCCTGTGTCCTCCAGCTGTCAAATTTCCAAATGTTGAAATTTCAAAACGCAAATTTAAAAACACATTTTACCTTGCCTCATAAGTACTTTTATCTTACTAAATAAGGATATGTTAAAAATAACAAAGCCAGGGATGGTGGTTTAGTTCAGAGGTACCATAACACAAGGGAGGCTCCAATCTCTAGCAGTGAAAAAAAAAAAAAAAAGAAAAAAGCTCATGAGAAATAGATATTAAGAATTTAGTGACCAATGAAAATGTGAATAGAGAGATATCTCTAAAAAGCAATTCAGTTCCATAAAAATCCTTATTTCATGATGGATCAAGGAAAATTCTGGATCTTTACTCAGTAGGTGGGAATAAGTGACACATGGAATAAAATAAAATCTCCCTAAGTTTTCGAAGAGTCTGTATTTGTGCCCCTGCCTGCCTGTTTGCCTCAATCCTTGCTCCTTTACCCACATCTTTTAGGTCCCAGATAGAGTGAATCATTCATTTTCTCGAGTTTTCTTGATCATGCCAGGCAGCTCTGGACTTGGAGCTTTGGTCTACATCACTTTCTTGGCTGGAAAGCCTTTTGTTAGAACAATTGGCTTGACAAGTTCTGAAGTAGCTCCTTCAACACCTGCCCTCCAAGGTCTACCTGACATTCTAGACAGATGCAAGTCTTCTTCCTCTTTATGTCTATTGGCTCATGGATACACTGAATTTCTTCAATAGCCATGTTGAGTTGAAGTTGTTTATCTCTTGTCCCCAGTTAGACATAACCTCACTGTGGGAAGAGTCTATGTCTTTTCATTTAGATACTGCTGTGCAATGTACTATATGTTGGACAATAGTAAGGTCTGAATGTGTCCCCCTGAAATTCATGCAGAAACAATTTACAATGCAGTAGTATTAAAAAGGGCCGTTGGAAAGTGATTTGTTCTTGAGAACTCCTTCCTGCTAAAATGGGGACTGAGGACTTTATAAAAGAGGTATCACACAAAATTCAATCCTTCTTGTCCTTCTTTCTCTTCCATCAGGAGAGGACATTGCATTTGTCCCCTCCCAGGGATGCAGGAACAAGGTGCCATCTTGGAAGCAGATAGACCAAGCCCAGACCTGTGGCACCTTGATCTTGGACTAGCCTAGAGAACTGTAAGGAATACATTTATATTGTTTATAGATTACCAAGTATGTTATTATAGTGGCATATTTGGATCTAGAAACAATAATTAGGAAACACATACGAAGAATTTTAGATGGTCTAGATTTCTCTCTCCTGTCTTTGGTAGTTGAGGCAATAGAATGGGTCCTTGGACCCAACCTGTTCCTGATCAGATTTGAGGGAAGGAAAAGGAAAATGT
>PVKS010021237.1:0-35558 GCA_004027875.1 Aplodontia rufa | reverse complement strand
CTATGAACATAGATATTGCTGTGTCACTATAATGTGCTGATTCTAAATCCCCTGGAAAGATACCCAGGAGTGGAATAGCAGGATCATATGGTGGGCTCATCCCTAGTTTTTTAAGGATTCTCCACACTGCTTTCCAGAGGGGCTGTACCAGTCTGCAGCTCCACCAACAGTGTGTTAGTGTGCCTATCTCTCCACAGCCCCTCCAGCATCTATTATTGTTTATTCTCTTCATCTTTGTTAAGGCAACTTTTAAGTGTTTAACATGATCTAATAATTTTCTATATCAGCATATAAATCACCTTGAAATGAAGATTAAGTACTGTAAGTAAGTCAGTGCATGAGTTGGTCAAGCACTTGAACTGATGTTGAAGGTGCAGAGAGAACAGCCCCTACTATGGTCCATTTATGGTTCATTAAGGAGAAAATGCGTGTGCATGGGGAATATATGTGTGACAATGTAACATTACATCAACCACTGTCAGAGTACTAGAACAGAAGATGAATGTTTCATCTTGCCAAAAACACCAATAAATTTGGGCTTTGCTAAAGTGGAAATAAAGACCAAATACATTCAGTGTGTAACTAAAACGTTGAGGTATGATAAGCGATCATCCTGTGAAGAGTAGAGAATGGTATTCTTTTTTTTTTTCTTTTCTTATTTTTTATTGGTGCATTATGATGGGATTTACTATCACATATTCATAGATGCACACAATACTGCTATGTACTCTTTAGCATAGATAATCTAGATGGAATTCACTTGAATCAGGAGGAAATTAAAAACAACTATTCTTTTCTTCTTTTTTTAACATTAGGTCATGGAACTAAAGGAGTTTTTGAGCTTCTGTCTGGATGGCGGAGAACCAAAGAAAATTTACCCTTCAAAGATAGGGTAGCAGATGCCTATTCTGATGTGATGGTCACATATACCATGACCAGCTCCCTGTACTTCATCACCTTTGGCATGGGGGCCAGCCCATTCACAAACATAGAGGCTGTGAAGGTCTTCTGTCAAAACATGTGTGTCTCTATTCTGTTGAACTACTTCTACATTTTCTCTTTCTTTGGCTCCTGTCTGGTCTTCGCTGGCCAACTAGAGCAAAACCGCTACCACAGCATCTTTTGCTGCAAGATCCCTTCTGCAGAATACCTGGACCGCAAACCTGTGTGGTTCCAGACAGTGATGAGTGATGGGCATCAGCAGACATCCCATCACGAGACGAACCCCTACCAGCATCACTTCATTCAGCACTTCCTCCGTGAGCATTACAATGAGTGGATTACCAATATCTACGTGAAGCCATTTGTTGTCATCCTCTATCTCATTTATGCCTCTTTCTCCTTCATGGGGTGCTTGCAGATCAGTGACGGAGCCAACATCATCAATCTACTAGCCAGTGATTCCCCAAGCGTTTCCTACGCCATGGTTCAGCAGAAATATTTCAGCAACTACAGCCCTGTGATAGGATTCTACGTCTACGAGCCCCTTGAATACTGGAACAGCAGTGTTCAGGAGGACCTACGGAGGCTCTGTAGTGGATTCACTGCAGTGTCCTGGGTGGAGCAGTACTACCAGTTTCTGAAAGTCAGCAACATCAGTGCCAATAACAAGAGTGACTTCATCAGTGTCCTACAAAGCTCCTTTTTAAAAAAGCCAGAATTCCAGCATTTTCGAAATGATATCATCTTCTCCAAGGCAGGGGATGAGAACAATATCATTGCTTCTCGCTTGTATCTGGTAGCCAGGACTAGCAGAGACAAGCAAAAGGAGGTCATAGAAGTGCTGGAAAAATTGAGGCCCCTGTCCCTCTCAAAGAGCATCCGATTCATCGTGTTCAACCCCTCCTTTGTTTTCATGGACCATTACAGCTTGTCTGTCACCATGCCTGTTCTGATTGCAGGCTTTGGTGTTCTCCTGGTGTTAATCCTGACTTTTTTCCTAGTGATCCACCCTCTGGGAAACTTCTGGCTAATTCTTAGTGTCACCTCAATTGAGCTGGGCGTTCTGGGCTTAATGACATTATGGAACGTCGACATGGATTGCATTTCTATCTTGTGCCTTATCTACACTTTAAATTTTGCCATTGACCACTGTGCACCACTGCTTTACACGTTTGTACTAGCAACTGAGCACACGCGAACACAGTGTATAAAAAGCTCCCTGCAAGAGCATGGGACAGCCATTTTGCAAAATATTACTTCTTTTCTTATTGGGTTGGTCCCCCTCCTATTTGTGCCTTCGAACCTGACCTTCACACTGTTCAAATGCTTGCTGCTCACCGGGGGTTGCACACTTCTGCACTGTTTTGTTATTTTACCTGTGTTCCTAACCTTTTTTCCTCCTTCCAAAAAGCACCACAAGAAAAAGAAACGCGCTAAACGAAAGGAGAGAGAGGAAATCGAATGCATAGAGATTCAAGAGAACCCTGACCATGTCACCACAGTCTGAGGGGTGTAGACCCATGGATTGCTTTTCTCTTCCAATATTGCACAAGGATGCAGGGTGAGCAAAGCTCAGACCTCAGCTGCTTGGGCTGGCCAGGGGTAACAAGGCAAGTCAGAGCAAGAGTGCACACAATTCATGACATGTCCAAGCGTCTGCTTCTTGGGGGGAAGAGGGAATTAAAAGGGGTTGGGAGTTCTTTGCAACCTTGTTCTCCATGAAAGATAAATTTCTGGACATGATCTTAGAGCCATTCCAAGGAAAGGATGAATCAATGAAGTGTTAAGATAGAAGGCCAAAAGAACCAACTGATTTTAAAAGGAAAATGCTTAGGAGAGGTGGAGAAGAGAAAAAGGTGACCTCCAAATATGGGAAAAGACATAAGAAATGTCAAAATTACCATGTCACTTCTCATGTTTGTTTTTTGAACAGGTTGGTCAAAGAATACCTATGCACTTGGGAAGTACATATTTAATCCTGTCTAAACCAAAGGACTTCCCAACCCATTTTATGTGTACATATATATGTATATATGCCATATATACATATACTTGGATTTGTCTTTATTGTACATTGATATTTGTGTGGAGAAAGGTGTCCATTTGCAGATAGGCTGGCCTTTCTCTAGAAAGTCAAATCAGCTTTAGCCAAATATATAGACTCATTAATGGCCATTCAAAGTATATAAACTCATTAATGACCACTCAAAATCAGCTCAAACATCTAGGCAGCAAGAATGTTATTCAACTGTGTGATAAGCAAAATGACAAAACACAAAAAAAAAAGAAAGGAAAAAACAAAGGTCCGAATCCATCATATTCTATATGTTATATTGCCAGTCATTGAGAATCTAGCTCTGAATGACTAAGCCAAAAACACAAAAAGGCATTTGAATCAATTACCGCATGGACAATGTTTAAAATCCCATGTCAGAGCTAAATAGTTGATATGGATTTTTCATTGGCCTTTAATAGTTCTCTGGATTTGGAAAGTTGATATGGCTGCTATTGGAGAGCTTACCTACCTGCAAATGAGCACTTTACACATATTGTCCATATAAACGTGTAAGTGTGCACAACTTTGTGTGTGTGTGCACATGCGTGTGCTTGTGTTTGACTTGGGATATTCCATAGTTATAGCATCCTTATTTGAGATAGTGAAAATATACTGCCATGGAATATAGATAATTAACATAAGAGAAAGGAAACACAACTAGGAAACGTCCTAGGGTGACATAGCTTAAAATGGCCTATCACCACTCATCACGCAGCAGCAAATGGTTCTTAGTGTAAGGAGAGAATTCTTAATGCTATAAACTAGTGTGTTCCTTGCATTGATATTTGGAACATTAACCCAGGCCGTGAACACCATAGTAATGGTCACAGTAATTACTGCAATATCATTTTGTAGCTTCTTGCAACATCATTGGTCTTGTTACCTAGAAAGTAGCCTAGGATACTCATAGCTCTCGACAGGTGGTATGTCAGCTGAAACTACTGCTGAATTCTTTCAAAAAAATTGAGATAAACATTATAAACATTTCCATTGAGTTGAATTTTAAACTGTTCCCTAGCAGGTAGAATTGGTCAGTTGGGTGCTTACTTGGATTAATGTTGGGCTTCCTGTTGGAGAAAATTACTAGAAAATGCCTTTTCCCATGTCAAGCAGTAACACAGTTTATTTCCAGGTAGGACAGAACAAATGTCCGATGAATATAAATTCTCACACCTAAGAAAACTATTGTGTCCCACCAACTTTGGCTGTATGCTTTAATAGAATTAATAATATTCATATCTAAAAAAGCAAAATAAAACAAACTCCTGGACTCAGATAAGTCAAAGAGATACAAAACCCATTCCATTCTTGCTATAATCTTTGGAGATGAAGTTGAAAGATGAACAAAGTAGCAAAACAACTGTACTTTTAAAAGTAATTTACCAGAATATAAAGAGAATGAAGAACAAATTTTAAATTGAAAAGCATTTAAATAGAATTGTATTTATTGAAAGGAGTTTGTTTTGTCCTACCTTAAGGTTATTGAGTTTCTAGTGGAAATGAGCTATGTTCATTTGGGTACAACAGATACAAACTTGAGTGTGGAAAAAAATGCCCATAACCATAGAGTTATTGTTTTGTCTATGTATAAAGTCATGTCTCCAATAACCCTAGCCTCTTACCTCATGAACTGCTGTGCTAGAAAGAACTGAATTTGGACTAGTAGACCTCCAAATCATGATCTCATATTTGAGGTAGAAATCTCTGAGGGAATTTTTGCTTTGCATTTTGGGGTTGGGAAACAGTTGTCTTTCACATATTACCTATCATTTGTGAAGATTTTTGTTTGTTTGTTCGTTTTGTGTTTTTTGTATCCCTTTCAAAATATGGGAGGTAATCTGCTGAGAAATTCCACCATCCCTGCATTTCTTCCTATGGTGTGCCATACTCCATTCATATTCACTTATTTTTTTTTTAAAGTTTGTCTGTTTGGGTTGGCTTTTTCCTTGATTACCATAAGCCATTCCACAGGCAAGGAAGACAAGCAAGCTGATATACAAAGAAAGAATCAAGTATACCAGTTGCCAAATGCATATGGTAATGGTGGCATATTCTTGGTGGCATACCACCAAGGCAGCTCTAATATCATGTCTCCATCCAGACAGTCCCTAAGTGGATGGCGAAAGTGTTCTTATTCAGGTTACATCTTCTAGGATAAAGTTTCTAAGATAAATGTTAATTTCTCATTGTTCAAGACACTAGAGAGGTGGCATTTTTGAAGGGACATTATCTTTTCCAGAACACCATGGTACTCTGGAGAACTGCAGCAATAATTTACTGAAATGGAAATTCTTGTTCTGGAAGAGTTAATACACCACCCAAAATGCCTTAATCCTAGGAAGTAATTTGAGCCCAGAGGGCTCTACCTGAGCATTATTCCACCACCCATCCTCACTGTGAAACAGATAATTCCAAGGATTACATTTACTTAGTACCAAGATACACCCTAAAATATGAGGTCATGATTTGCAGGGAATCCCAACTTCAGCCTTTTTGGGAAGCTTGTGTGCACCTCTCTCTAGTTTTTCAAGTTTGCTGTCATTGTTTTGTCCATCCATGAAGTACTGACAGTGTTCAAATTAGGAATTTGTCTACTATCAACAGATGAACCAAACCCTAGAAGAGAAGAAATCTGTGGGAAATATTTCAGATTTGTGGAATATTTTATTTAATTGAAATGTATTTTTCCTTTCAAGTGAAAGATTTTGAAAGCTTTCAAAAACCAGATTATTTTTATTTAAACTGGATTGTGAATTTGTTTTCCCATTGGAATTTAAATTTGAAATAGAAATACCATATAAACTCTATTCTCCATGACATTGCTAAAACTTCAAAGCGGTACTTGCCAATGTTACAGAAAGAAATTTCACTAAAAGTTAGATTTGTAACCTCTATGGTTAAAGGTGGTCATCAGCTAACTTATTCCATGCTTGACTCTTTTTAATGAACGATGTGGTTAGGTGTGCTCCCATGAATCCTTGCAGTGACCATGAACCTCTTTGAAGATTGTGCATTAATAGTCTATGACAGTAATAATCTCCTATGTGGTTGAATCATGTGAGTATCTCCCTTTCTCTTCTCATTTATTTCCACAGAAATAAATTCAAAGGTTTTATCTTCTGATGTGAAAGAATTATGACAAATGATGCTCCTATGATGCTATAATAGCCATTCTTGTATGTTGAACCCAAGAGTGTGAGAGCTTTGTCCACTTTGTAATTATCCATTGTACTTTCCCATAATAAGCTAATCCTTCTAGACTTGTGGTTAGAGCTAGGGATTAACTATTGCCATTCAGAATAACATGTATTTTTATAAATATCATAATTACATCATATTTTTATGATCAAAGTTATAAATGCACGGCACTATGCATGCATTGTTACTAATAGTACATAGATTATTAAAGACACTATTTTCAGGGTTATTGCACCTTTTTTAAAATTCTCATATCACCTATCATAAATGCCTCATGGGTTTTGGTCTCAAAGGCTGAAAGCCCACAGAAAGTTCCATCTTAAGGAAAACACTTCGAAAATTGCCTTCCTTAGGTGTCAATAGTAGCCACCTATTCTAGAATATACTCTGGAAAATCCCAGGGGCTAAATATGGCTTCCAGGTAAAGGTCCTACCTGGTTTTGCATTAACCGTACTTTCATGGCCTATGTTTGCTAATATAGAGAGCCAGAGGACATGATCCCTTGAAACTGAAATTTACATATTGTCTCCTAGGAACTGGCAAATTTGATAATTTGTTCAACCTCCTACCAGAGGGATCTCTCTGTTCATTGTTTTGTTGGTGTTTGTACATAGTACACTGATAATCCTTTCAAATGTGAACCTGAAAACTTTGGTTTTCCTAAAACAAGCTTTAAAGCACTTTCATTCCCTTTAAAATCATCTTTTTCTTTCTGTTATCAAAAAAATTATGTCAAATTTTATTACATTGACTCAAAACATATTTATGGCTAAATTGGTACATTCTGGAAATCTCCCAATCTTGAATCTAAATACAAAGTCAGCATCATTACTGTGGTGCAGGCCTGTATGCCAAGACCTTTAAGCAATGATCTGCAGATATGTCATGCAGGGAACAAACAACATAGCTTTTTTACTGTGTTGCCTTGAAAATGACTGCAAAAATATTGACCGAAATGAAAGCAGCAATGTGAAAATGAAAGCAAAAAGCCTCTACTCATGAAGCCAGGCATGGGAGGGTGGAAGTGGCAGCCTAGTACTGTGATTCTAAACTAAGGGACCAAGGTTTCTCCACCATCAGGTTTTAGTGAGGAGGGCAAAAGTTGGTGCTGTATATTTGAAGTGTGGTGGAGTTGGGTTAGTTTGGAGTAAATAATTCTGTATATTTTATGGCTTAAAGTGAAGCACAGAGAATCGGATGTGCTTCAAAATTATAGATTCTTAACTGCTAACAAGTGATTATTTGCAAATATATCCCACTTGAAGAGTGTGTTTTCATTTATCAGATCAAGACCTGAGCTTTGCAGAGAAAGTGCTCCTGAACTTTTAGGCATGAACCAAAGCCATAGAGCCCTTTGTGAATGAAAATGAGAAGGTAAGGTGACCATGAAAACAGCCTTCAAATAAGTATTCAGGAATGTATTATTCATCCCCAAGACGGCTGTCAGTATTGCTTGGATTTGGGAAGTTTTTGAGACAAACCAGCTATTGTTTTGATCAGTTTTTTCCGTACATAATGAGTACCTCTCTGTTGCTGATTGTCACCTGCTTGATTGCAAAATGGAAAATAGTTCAAAGAAAGCAATATATGGAATCCCGTATATATTTAGTATACAGTTGTCTAGTTTATGGATCATGTCTTATCCCCGCTGCATCTCTAAAGATATTGTCAAAAAAAATGGACTTAGACTCTATACCAGGAACTTCTATTAGATAAATATTTTTTAATACAATGAAGTGTTTATAAATAAAATCACTGCTAATATTGCACTTTTATAAATTATAGGAAACGAGTCCCTACTATTTTTCCCAGGTGAATTTTCCCTAAGAAAGCCCCTATAGGTCACGCCAATTATAAAATATGAAAAATCAGAAGGCAGCTTTAGAAGCAGAGGAGTAGGAATTATCCACTGCTTATGGGTGATTTTGACTCTGTACTATGTTCGTACGTATCTGAGCTAGGGTTTTAATAAGCCATTTGTCACTGTGTTCTAGTATCCCAAATAGCTTATGACATGGCCCAATATGGTTTCCTTCCCCTCTGTTTTCAGTTATTAGACCAACCACATTATCCACAAGGCTCTGTCTAACCAGTGGAAAAGTAAGAATTTTAGTGCTTTGGAATATTTAATTGAAGAATTGCCTGAGAATAACTAGGAGAGACTATCATAGGCAAAAGATAAGTGGAATTTACAAATGTGTCACTTTCCAATTCTGAATGGATTTAATTTGGATTCTTAGTGAAGGCAATCTGCAGTATGTTGTGGGGTACAGTTAAGCTCTGTAAATATGAGATAGTCGATAGAATCATTCCTGGAAACTGAAATAATTTCCATCATTGTATTCAGTGGATTCTCTGATTATTAGTAGTTACATGGATAGTGCTAGGGGGACCAAATATCAGACTCTTACATTCTTACATCTCCTGATGTGTTTTAGAGCATCTGTTTTGATGTAGAACCAGGAATTCCAGCATCTTTTCTTCTTAAGTATAAAAGTGCTAGGTACCAATAAATTAGACCTTAAACTCACCAGTATAAATGTTCCAAAGTTTTGGCAGAATATAAGCAACAACTTTATTATATTTTCCTGTTACTTATGCATATCTTTCAGCAATAGCTATCTTACTCTTAAACAATAAATATATCACAGCTTGAAAAGGGCAGAGATATCTCCAAGCTACCTCATAAGGACATTTAAAGACAAAAAAATGCCATGCAACCTTTGATTAAATGACAATATAATAAAAACACAAAGCAATATTATTTATCACCTGTCCAGATGCTATTTCACCTTATAAATTTAGACCAAACTAAATGTAAAATGAATTTGCTAATATGTAGCCCTGCTTGTACATTCTGCTTGGTAAATTATTAATATGAGATTGCTCAGGGCAGTTATTTAGTTGCCTCTTTGAAGACACCCGAAAGCCCAAAAACTAGCTCTGAAAAAGAAGACCCTGATGTTCACTCTGAGGCAGTGGTCCACCAGTGAGATGCACTATCAGACAATTGGCAAATAAGTTCACTGAAAGCCCAAGTGCACTTCGTAACAGTGGAGGGAGATCTATTTGTTTATTTAATTATTCTGGGCAGACATCAAGAGACAAAGTGACCACTAGGTAGCATTATAAGCTTGCTTTTCCGGTGGAAGTCATTGCTACTATTTTCAGCTAAATTGGGGTTCTGAAATCAATGAGAAGAAAATCATTAGGAACACTTCGTTAGTGCATAAACAAAGGTAGAAGTAGAGAATGTTTCTTCCCTTTTCTTTCCTTAAGCAAAAGTCAACTTGTGCTGCACCCTAGATAAACAAAATGCTAATTTCTACAATAGAATTAAGAAGATGAAAACAAAATAAAATTATGAGACACCAATGTCCTAACAGTATAAACCTCAAGGTGAAACACTGTCCCCAGGTGTCTCTGCCCATAAGCACATCCGTTCTATAATGTACCCGTACATATAGATTCTTACCACACCCTGTTCATTAAAAGAGCCTCATCTATTGCTCCCAAGAAGTATAAATAACCTAATAAGCCATTTAAAACTCTGATCTGTAGTCCTGTACTTTGGGCTTTACAACTAAAGCTACCTTACTGGGGAAAATTTAAATAGAATTTCAAACAAAAAATTAGATATCAAAAAAAATTACATTAAGTTGTATTTCTGTCCAAAAATGCCTTCTTCAAAATAAAGGAGTGTTCAAGTACCCACGTTAGAGCTCATAAAGAAGCAAAATGATAAAATTAAAAAGACATTCAAAAGTTTCCAAATTACCAGAACTTGGTCTATTATTAAAAGTAATCTCCAATCATGGTAAGGAGTAATTTAGAAATTAGAATCTTCTAATATGACTTTATGTTATTTCCTGTGGATTCACACATGTAAATATACATTTAGTAATTAAATTAATCTTATGTCTCAACCAGGGAAATTATATTCCAAATATTTTCTTGTTGATTTCATTATTATTTTTATACTTTTGATGCGCTAAGATATAATTCCAGTGGAATTCCTCAGGATTGTTTTATTGGAGTAATGTATGATCTAGAGCCTAAAGGTAAAAATCTTAATAAATAAAAATAAATAAATAAAGTCTTAGCTACTTGAGAAAGTGTCACATTTACCTCGTGTTACATTTCCTACAGTGCCAGTTTGCAAAGTTATTTGTTGCATTTCTGGCAATCTTGGCCTTTTATTTCAATAGCATAATCAAAAATCTACTTCCATTAGACATAAGAGGGAGTAACTAGCATATTAAAATAATGATACATCATACAGATAGGTTTACTCTGCAGTTGCTAGGGGCCATTGCCTTTTCCCAGTTCTTTCTTGATCACAACCCCAAATGCTTTAGAAGCTGGGTCATTCCTATATCTAGCATTCCTTCATTTGTTATTGTTAATATTAAACAATCCATAGAATATCATAATACACAACTTATTGATTTAACTTTGGTGAGATCTCTGAGATTCCTCCTTTAGGGAAAGAATTTTCTATGCTATGAATTAAACTTCTGAATGGTAACACCTCATTACATCATAATATGAGTAACATAAACTGTTCTTTTTAATTCTTTCTTGAATCACAAGTTCTAAAAGTTATGTCAGAGCCTTTAAAATTTTAAGAAAACATGCATTGAAGATATTATCATGATGATATTATACCAATTATCCCCACATGCTTAAGATAAATCTTGATTCAGGAGCAAATACAAAATGCCTTGGCATTCCTAAGAGATAACTTTTAATCTCTAAGTTCATAAATATCTTTACAACTGTAAGTTAGCAAAGTATTACTGAAGTACCTCCAATAATTGTAATTTCAAATTTAGATCAATTTATAATTGGTCCAAATAAATTCTACTTAAAGCTTACTGCACTACATTGTGTTCCTATAGTAACCTCAAGTAAAAAAATGCTTCACCATTTGAGAGCTACAAAAAGTGTTGATAACAATAAATAGACCAGAGGCTGCTAAACAGTACACAGGACTTTCAAGTACATCCCTTATGCTTCACACTACACAGGTCCAAGTCTAGGCAAAAGCATTCATGGGCAATCAGCAACCATTTGTAAGCCATTTAAATTACAAATGTGAAAATTTTGAATATCCAAGTCTGCTATATTCTACATGACTATAGTATATACAGTGATGTACTTACAAATGCCTGGAAGTCTGGTTGAGGAAATCGTTGCCGACTCCCATATGCTGGAGTGTTTGTTCTAATTTTCATTCCAGTAGTTGTATGGTAGCTGGTTTAATTCCTAATCCCTTGATCCATTTAGATTTAATTTTTGTGCAAAGTGAGAGATACGGATCTAATTTCAATTTTCAGCAAGTGGTTGTCCAGTGTGTCCAGTACCATTTGTTGAATAGGCTGTCTCTCCTCCACGTTATATTTTGACCCCCTTTGTCGATCACTCCTTTTAATGATGAAAGTTGTCACAGCACAGGACATTCTACTCAGTGGGTGCTCAGTAATTATATATTTAACAAACAAATAAATAAAACAATCTTCCAGCCTCTTACTCATAACCTAATGGAACATGAATTATATAACAGTCTCAACCTCTGAGGGACTATATTTGGAAGTTTTTGTTCTTTTGTTTTCTGAGTTCTTTCTTTGTAGCTGGTAATATAAGAATAAAGCCCCATAGAAATAAAGAATTTCAAGTTTGTCGAAACTAACTGTCCTTTCCACAAGTTGAAATGCTAGAATGGAACATAGAGCTATAACACCTTGAGAGTTAAGTAAAGGGAATATACAATGACACAAAAATATCAAAGTAAAGGGGAAATTTAAAAATATGTATCAGAAAAATTTAAAAAATTAACGCAAAAATTTTTAAAAGACAAAGTGTCTGAACAAAATTTTTACTTTATTTGATTTCTTTGAATTTAGTTTGACTTTTTTTTTTTAGTAAACTCATTAAAGGGGTCAGAAAATATCTTTTGACAGATATAAATGTCCAAGAAAAAATTAAATTGTATTATAGGTTTAAAGTTTCCTGTAGATGTGCTTCTGAAGCACTTCTCCATTGCTTTGGATTATATTTATTTCCTCAGCAAATATTTGAGAGCACCTATACTGGTCTCTGCAGTAAGGTCACAGAAGATACCAGAGTCAGAGCTCCTGTTGTTGAGGTACATGTGCTGTCTTGAGGAAATTTCTGTCTGGAATTTTCCAAGAAAGTAGGGAAGGAATAATGAATTGATCCACATGGAAGCTTAAGCAAGATTCCAATAACTGGAGATAAAGAATGGCCAACACAATCTGTGGTGGGGGGAAAGGAATATACAAAGACATGCTGACTAGAAAGTAGTTTGTCCAGATTGAAAGCTGTAGCACATGAGATAATAGGAAGCCTGAGGAGAGTGGATACGGGTGAGAATAGAAAACAAGAGTCTATTGTGAGTGGTGTAATAAAGGATTACCAGGATTTGGGAGCTATACAGAGTTGGGAATGAGATGCTGAATTTGAAAAAAATAAAATAAAAAGGGCTATCCTTCTTCCAGTTATTTTCCCAGAAGAGTTAGAATCAGCACATTACAGTGACAGAGCAAAATCTATGTGCAAAATCTATCATAGCAGCTCAATTTATAATAGCTAAATTATGGAACCAACCCAGATGCCCCTCACTGGGTGAAGGGATCCAAAAGCTGTGGTATATATATATACCATGGGGTTCTACCCAGCAATTAGAAACAACAAGATTACAGCCTTTGAAGGTAAATGGATGGCAATGGAAGAAATCACGCTGAGCAAAGTTAGCCAAGTTCAGAGAGTCAAGGGCTGAATGTTTTCCCTATTTGTGGAAGCTGGAGCTAAACCCAGGCTTGGCAGAAAGGTAGACAAACTCTTATATTAGAACCATAGAACAAAAATGCAATATGCTTGAAATGTACCTTGCTTTATCTCAGTTCCAACATTTCCCCTTCTCCTCCCTTCTTATCATTCCTTGTTATTTTTCGATATATTTGACAATAGGATTAAATATTTATGTTTTTGTAAAGGCATGCAGTGTAGCTTATTTGAATATCTTATGCAGTATCTTGCAATTGTATCTCATAAATATTGACATTTCCTTAATCACTTGCTTATGATTCACTTTTACTTTCTACAGAAATCACAGTAACATAATAGATGTACATAGTTTTGAAGTATAAAATTAATTCACTTATACACTGACCTTTCCTTTTTTGTAGTTAGAGTCTTAGTTATCATAATTGGTGCTCCCAAAAAAAGAGCAATCATAGTTACATGGAAGTTTGGAGAAATGGTATTTTAGGTTGTAAACTTGACATAAGCGTTTCCCAGTGATGATGTCTGGAGTTATAGATAAGGTTGGAGTTGGTCTGGGGGGGCCCTGTTTTGGAAATGGTTCTAGAATCCATTTATTCAAAGAGTTGGGATAAACAAAAGCCACCAACTATGTAGCCATAGGAGACTGTAGCCAACAAGCCCACTCCAATAGACATTTTATATAATCTCAGGATTAGCATAGTCAGGGGTCCTCAAAACATGCTGATATCAGAATGAGTTAGAATTTTAAAGCCAATGCCCTGACTGCTTATCAAACCAATTAAATCAGTAATTCTGACAGTGAGATCTGGTATAAGTATTTTTGCAAGCCACCCCTAGTGATTCCAATGTGCAGCTGAATTTGAAATCTAATGATTTAGACCACCAAATTTAATCCAATGAATACTAATAACAGTCTTCGTTGAATGAAGATAAAATCTCAGGCGACAAGGGCATCTATGGCACCCATAATTAGAATGCAAGTAAAAACTTGTAGAGTCCCAAAAGGGATACTCAGATGGCAGAGGGATTGTTTCTAGTAGAGCCATACTCAGTGGGAGTACATTGCATTTAAGAATGCATCTAAGACAGGGTAAGATTTTTAGCCTGAGCCTCCCACATAATGTGACCAGCCAGAGCAAAACCGTGAAGGAACAAAAGCACAGAATGTGTCCCGAGATCAATGAATGCAATTTAGTTGAATGTAAATTACGAGTAGAAGAATTGAATTTGCCCAACCAGAAAGCTCAATGTAAGAAACCATGAATGTCAAGCCAAAGAATTTATATTTCATCTAGTGAATCCTTGGATTACTTTTTTAAAATTATTATTATTATAATCAAGATTAAGAAATATTAATCTGCAATGACATGAATAGAGACTAGGTGGGAGATGAAAGACTTGGACCAAAGATGGAAGTTAGAAAGGATATTATTGTCACCAATGAAAAAGTAAATAGTCTGAAATAGAGTCATGCCACTGGAAATAAAAAAAAGAAAGAAAGAAAATTAATACTATGGCAGAAAAATCTCTATTCATAACATAATCTAGACACCCAAGAAGTTTTGAGTGTCTAAAGCACCAGCCTATGGTATCCTACAACTGAATATTCAAATGAGTGCATTTGCTAATTCAAATTTGTGTACAGAACCTTAAAATTAATATTCAAATCTATGGGCATTATAGCAACCAATTACTCACACTTTGCATGATGTATTCACTTTAGCACTCAAATTTTTATTTTTGTAATTGTATTCCTATAGTTATGACCCGCAAAGTGGCCCATTTGTATTTATAGAGTGATTACCACAAAATATCAAGAAATTACTGTGTCTTTACAGAATGATTGATTTGGTTCTCTGCATATTTAGCTTAAGAAAAAATTTGTTTCACATCATTGGCATAATTTAAGTACAGTAAATAAAAGATGAGTCAAAGAGGAAGGAGGAAACAATTCTACAAAAATAGGTACATATAACCTTTCATAAGACTGGCTGGGTGCTCAGGTATGTGGTACTCATACATATGTGTAATAGCTTGCAAATCTACAATAATATCTAAATTAATCTACCAATATACCCATCAACACAATTAGCGGATTACTCTCAAAACTTGTTTTCTTTTCAGGGTATTTGGTCTTTCAGGTGATTCATGCTCAGAAACAAGAATTATGCTTATAAATTCTTCCTGCCAGATTAGAGAGCCAGTTTTTCAGTCATCTTCTCTGAAAGTTTTTGTAAGGCACATATCTTCCTTCCATCACAAATATATGGTTTTATTAAATTTAACCATTAGCATTGGCTAATGTGGGATATGTAAATAAAATGTAATTTTCACAATATAGCTCCTTACATGTAGCAATGACATAATTCAATAGATGATCTTTTTCCTCTTAATGTGATACTTTTCCTATAGAATATTTGCCCTGTCAAACATTTCATACTTATAAATACATGCTTTTAACATCTAAACTTCAATGTCCAGAGAAGATAATTCATACAAACTCTGTATTCTTACAGAAAAACTAAAACAGGTTAGGAAAGGGATTACAAATGGCAGATGGGGAAAATTTACAAACAGTTTGATCTTGGTGGCGCGATGCCGTGTCCAGTGTGGTGACTGAGCAGATTGACCATCCCCGTACCTTTACACCAAGCACTGAGTCATGGCTTTTACCAGGTAGTTTGCTCAGGAAACACAAAATTAGGGGCTGGGGCGGTGGCTCAGTGGCTACGGCACTTGCCCAGCATGAGCAAGTACTCAGGTTCAAACCCCAGCACCCACATACACAACTAAGTGTCAGGGCAACGAAGGCCACGTGAAAAACTCAATAAAAATTGATTCTCTCTGTCTCTCTCTCTCCTCTCTCTCTCTCTCTCTCTCACTGTCCTTCTCTCTTAAAAAAATAATTATCCATCAACTCATTTACTCACCAAATCTTTCATTCAACAAGCATGTTAAACATTCCCTATGTGTCGAGGCTCAGAGAAGGAAGGCAGAAAGAAATCTAATGCAGCCACCATCCATCAAGGAATTCAGAACTGCAAACACATAGGTGAGACAGCTGTATACAGCTCACAAAAGTAATGAGTGTCATTATAGAGTCCTGCTCGTTGAGCATGCATCCAAAGCACCTGGAAGGCTTGGCAAACCACAGACTGGCCCCACCTCTAGTTTCTGATTCAGGAGGTCTGAAGTGAGGCCTGAAATTTGTATTTCTAACAAGTTCCCAGAGGATGATGCTAATACTACTGACAGGGGAACTATGTTTTCACTCGAAAATCCCTGCGATAAAAGTTTGCAAATAGCAGTAGGTATTCCGAGAGTAACTGAATTAAATCTGCCCAGGAAAGGAGGTGATGGTGGGGTCAGCGGTCGTTTCTCATCAATGGAGCAGAAAGGCAACATGATCTAAGCTTGAAAGGGCCCTGCGGACTGGGAAATGAAGCTGCCTGCATTTAGGCAGCACGTGCTGGCTCTGCCTGCTGATAAGACGCATCTGGAAGGCTCTAACCTGCTCTAACCCCCAGGAGTTTAAGGAAGCTATGTCACAAATCCCCCAAGAGGTTCTCCTCATGTATAAAACAGGACACATTGATGAAAGGCATGGAGGATAAAGGAACATTTCATTTTTTCAAAGAAGTCCTGATGTAAAGTGATTCGACAAGAATGCTAGGATTGTCAAAGAAAACACAGGATATATCTTAAGTCTGAATTTACAAAAAGAATGGGTAATATTTTTAGTACAAGGAGGTCAATATTTGGATCCTCCTTGTACTAAAAGTATGTTTCCTATACAAAATTTAAATTTAACTTGGCATCCTGCATTTTTATTTGCTGAATCTAGCAACTCTACGAATATAGGATATATACATCAGGGGGAGAGAAGTAGTAGAAAGAAAGAGACCGAATCAATATGATAGTAATTTGCTAATAACAAGATATTATTTTGCATGTGGAGTGGAGGAGATTTAGCATGTAGCTAAGTTAATGAAGCTTAAGTTTCAGGGCTTTTTGCTGGGGTAAGTTATTCCAAGACCCCAGGATGGTCCCTAGCAGTGTTCACATTATTGTACATTTATATAAAATTTGTAAAAGTAAGATATTTTTGGATTCTTTTCCTTAAAAAGAAGCTTCTCTCAATCCAGGCACGTTGACAACCAGGAGTAACTAACATAGACTCCAAACATTCATGCACCTCAGACTCCACCAAATTCCAATCTGCCCCTAAATGTGGGACCATCATCAGTAATACATAAAACACAACTCTTTGGAGAAAATGCTATGTTCAATCAAACCCCAGAGCATTTGAAGATCTTTTTGTTGCTGTTTCATCAAGAACTGATACTTAAAGTCTAAATGGCATCAACACTGGTGAACCATAACCTATTCTTTGAACCCTGGATGTGTACAATGAATTTGCTAGTAGCATATCAGAGAATGTTCTATTTCCCAGATATATTTGACCATGGCATATTATCTTCATGGAACACCTTAAAGGACTAGTGTTCCAAGGAGTGGACTTTGGGTGATGTCTTTTTGGGAAGCTTATCCTGGTTACTGAAGGCTGGATAAGTATCTACTAAAATGTCAATGGACGCAGTACTAACAGTGCAGTGTGAAAATTAGTTCTTATTTCCTAAATAATATCACTGTTTTCTAGATGACCAAGTGATTTATCACCTCACAGAAGAATAGAATACTTAAGTAAAAAGGACTCATCAGCATAGGTAACCGGATTCAAAGTCTGGGCTTCAACAAAGACAACGTAGAGCTGATTTTACCTTCTGTTCCAGTAGTAATTTTGGGACTGGAACGTAGATACATAAAACCCAAGTTAAACTAGACCCCAAAGAATAAAATGAGAAGAAAAAAATTGCCAAGTGGCCTGATAGACAAACACATTCATGGATTGATTTTTATTTCATCTTTTCAAAAAATGTAGCGGGACTGGAGCAATGGTTCAGTGATTTTGTCACTAGCCTCACATGTGCAGGGACTTGGGTTCAAACACCAGCACCAGGTTTCTCTCTCTCTCTCTCTCTTTCTGTGCCCCCCTCTGTAAAAAAATGTTGTAGCATTCTAACAAGACTGATAATTTTGGTCTTAAAACACTTCAAGAAGGATTTTTTTAAAAGAGAGAGGGACAATGAGAAAGAAAGAAGAAAAAGAAAGAAAGAAAGAAAGAGAAAGAGAGAAAGAAAATCAATTTTACTTAGTTTTGACATGGCTTTCATTGCTCTGACTCTTCATTGTGTACGTGGTGCTGGGGTTGCATGCCAGGCAAGTGCCGTAACCACTGAGCCACTGATCTAACCCCAAGTAAAGATATTTCTTTGGGAACTTTAGTAAAGGTGGAAAAGGGAGAAATTAATCTCCAGAATAGAATTGCATATATTGAAAATGGTTGGAAACATTCTCAACATCACAACTATGGAAATGTGATGTACCTCAGACTAGGAATAATAAGAAAGAAAAAAGCCATAATCTAACAAAAGCAACAACTGGAAAACTCAGTGATTCATTGAAAATCCACCGTGGCCCAGAAAGAATGGTTTGGTCATACTTAAACAAGGAAGAACTGTTGAAACTCATATCACATATAAAATGCCTCTAGAGCTCAAAGGTCACTTACCAAATGTTCCAGTAGTTTCTCTTTTTATTTTTTAGAGAGAGAGAGTGAAAAAGAGAGTTAATTTTTTTTCCAATCTGATTTTTTTTTGTTTTTTCTTCACTTAGTTGTGTATGTAGTGCAGGGGATCGAACCCAAGTCCTTGCACATGCCAGGCAAGTGCTGTACCACCAAGCCACCTCTCCAGACCTCTAGTAGTTTTTTCTGTAGGTACTATGTATAAATACTTACCAGTTCTTTGTTGTTTTCAATAATAGAAAGTCATGACTAAAATTGGAAAAGAGAATAATTATTAATTGAAATAAAATTTTCAACAGTTGGAAATATGAGCAATTACCTAGGAATTTGGGATGATAATATGGCCTGATGAATTACTGAAAATAATCATTTACTAACCTATCCAACAAAGATTTGTTAAATACCTATCATATACCAAGCAATGTACCGAGTTCCATGCAGGGGATAAAGCAACATTCGTGATGTTCAGAGGGTTATCTTTTTTTTTCTATACTTTTTATTGGTGCATTATAATTATACATAATGGTGAGAGTTGTTGTTAGATATTTGTACATGCACACAATATGACAATATAATGTGGCCAGTATCATTCCCCATAATTTCCTCTTTCCATTCTCTCTTCCTCCCTCCTATCTATCTACTGATCTCTCTTCACTTTTCATGAGATGGCCCACCACCAACTTTTTTTTTCCTTTTTCCTCTCTAGCTTCTACATATGAGAGAAACTGTGAGTTTGGCTTATTTCACTTAACATTGTGTTCTCAAGTTCCATCCATTTTCATGCAAATGACATGATTTCATTTTTCTTTATAGCTGAATAAATTCCATTGTGTGCATGTACCACACTTTCTTTATCCATGCATCCATTGATGTATACCTACCAGGTCTGGTTCCATAGTTTGGCAATTGTGAACTGTACTAGTATAAATATGTGTATGCACTTATTGTTGTAGTACGATGACTTTAATTCTTTAGGATAAATATTGAAGAGTGGTACAGCTGGGTCTGAGGGCGATTCCATTCCTAGGCTTTTGAGGAACCTCCATACAGATTTCCATAGTAGCTGTACAATCCTACCAACAGTGCAAAATTGTTCCTTTTTCTCCACACTCTCTCCATCATTTATTATTGTTTGTATTCTTGTTGACAGTCTTTCTGACTGGAAATGAAATATTGGTATAGTTTTGATTTGTGTTTCCCTGGTTGCTAATAATGTTGAACATTTCATCACATATTCTTGGCCATTTGTATTTCTTCTTTTGAGAAATGTCTATTTAATTCATTAGCCTGTTTATTAATTGGATTATTTGCTTTTGTGGTATTAAATTTTTTGAGTTATTTATATTAATCTTCTGTCAGAAGAGTAGCTAGCAAAGATTTTATCCTATTCTGTAGGTTCTTCCTTCACATTCTTAATTGTTTCCTTTGCTGGGGAGAGGTTTTTAATTCATTGTCATCCCACTTGTTAATCCTTGGAATATTTCCTGAACTTTAGGGGTCTTCTTGAGAAAGTTGTTGCCTATGCTTAAAAGCAGGAGTATTTATCCTATGTTTTCTTCTAGGAGTTGCAGAATTTCTTGTCTAATTCCTAGGTGTCTGATCCATTTTGAGTTGATTTTTGTGCAGGGCAAGAGATAAGGGTCTAGTTTCATTCTTCTACATATAGATGACCATTTTTCCCAGCACTCTTTTTTCAAAAGGCTATGTTTTCTGCAATGTATGTTTTTGACACCTTAGTCAAGGATGAGATGACTGTATCTGTGTGGGTTTGTCTATGTCTTCTATTCTGTTCCACTGGTCTATGTATCTGTTTTTATGCCAATACCATGCAGTTTTTGGTACTATAGCTCTGTAGTATAGTTTGAAGTCAGTTATTATAATGTCTCCACATTGCTTTTATGGCTTAGAATTGTTTCGGCTATTCTAGATCTTTTATTCTTTCAGATGGGGATCTCTTAATGTACTGTTAATAGGAGAAACAAAAGTAAACTATTTTCTTTAGCAGAAACATTCAAGATGTGAGACACTGGCAAGACCAGAGCTATTTTAAGTTAATCAAATACGAAACTACTCAAAATGCTTAACCTGTTTACCATAATGAATAGAAGTTATTTTACTCTTTCTTTATATTTGTTTAGTTGTTAGAAACAAGTATCAGTTGTCAAATGAGCATTAGATATATTGTTTTATATATAAAACAATAAGGTAAAAATCAAGGATACCCAATCAATCAATTAATGTATTTACAATGCAGAAGATATAAACCTGTGGGTTTAAATCTTTCTGCTTGAAATTAGTACACTAAAATAATTTAGTAACTCTAAGTACAAACAGATTCCAAAATTCATAATCAGACCCAAAGGAAGAAGTACTGGTAAGCAGACCAGTCAGGCAAGAATTGAAATAGAGATAAGAGAAAAAGGGAAAATTTAGTTTTCGAAATTACTTCAGCAAAGAATATTAATAAGTCATTTCCTATCCTGTTGCCACTTCTGCTCCTTTTATTTGGCTTGGTAAATGACTAAGGCATATTCAGAAGGGTGGCTGAAAGGAAGAAACAATGGTGACTAATTTGGAAAGAAGTATTATCTGGAGATGGAAAAAAACAAGCTTATTCCTTGTTAAAAGTAGGTTCCAAGGTGCCTGGCTAGTTTGAAATCAGCAACAGAGGGATTGTGCGATCTCAAGTGTTAGCCTGAGCCCGTTGGGTGTCCACTGCCATATGAGAGAGAAGCCATCAAGTGGCACTTTGCAGACTTCATTTGCTTTCAGTCTGGGGCACATCAATTAATTGTACTATGCCCTCTTTAGAAACTGATAAAAAATTTTTTCAAAATTAATTCAAGTCTAAAAATCATGAATGCTTTACCCCATGATAAATAGCTAATTTTTAACAAAGTATTTTTATCCCACAGTTGATCCATGACCTAATTATGCACCTGAGATTGGTGAATCTCAAGCAAATGGTTCAGATAAACTAGTGTGCTAGCTGGCTTTTACCCTCTTGCTTACCTGTGTGATATTTTTATAATCTGTGTTTCACTGATAGCTAGGACCCATGAGGTAGCAGTATTCTGGGAAACTGGAAATATAAGTTCAGAGGAAAAAAAATCACAAATGAAGGCATGCACTGTGGAGATTCAGTAGTAGTACCAACATAACAAAATTTGTACAAACTGGCTCTCCATTTTCTGAAGGGCAGGAAGACAAGGTCTACTAGTAGACAGATAAAATCCCCAGATTAGGATGGCAATGATGTAAATCATCAAACCAACTCAGAAAAGAATGTGAATTGTCTACTGAGTTGCAACCTAGTATTTTTCTTTTCTTATCTACATACTTGGTGTTTTGAATTTCTTATTTTAAGTTCTGGATTTCTTTATTTTCTCTTAACCAATATATAATTTTATATATGTATTCATTTAATGACTTTGAGTTCAGTATTAAGATCTTTAGGGGATAAAAGCAACCTAGAGCATGGTTTCTACTCTTAATTGCTTGTGATCTATTTGGAGATACTAATGGAGGAAGCAGTCATGAGCAATAAAACACACCAAAAAAAAAAAAGATTGATGATAATTTGAAAGGTTCATATTTCAGAACTAAGAGAATTGGTATCAGGGCCTATTGGCAGAAAAGGAAGCACTTCCTAAAGGAAATGCAGCTTCAGGTGCCTTGTAGGATGCCTCATATCTAACCAGGAAATAGATCTATCTACAGACATTAACTGGAGTGGAAGGCTCATGAAGGAGGGGAGGCCTACGCAGCCTGCCCCCAGCCTCCTTCACCTCCGCTGCCACTCTCTCCTTTGTTCTCTCTGCAACAAGCAAGCACCTCCTGGGTCCTGTACAATGGCTGCTCCCACCATCCTGAGCACCTTTCTAACCCCAGATAGCCACAACTCTTACCTTTTTACTTCTTTGGAGATGCTTCTTAAATATTAGATAAATTTCATTAAAGAGGCCTTCTGTGACTATTGTATAAAAAACACTAAGTCTCTTCCCCTCTTTCTCTACTCATCATGGTACTTGCTTATTGTCTGTTCCTACATTGAAAACTCCATGAAAGAGTGAGATTTTGCTGCTCTATAGACTGCTGTAACCTGGGTCCCATAAAACAGTGCTAGGCACATATTAAACATTCAATATATAGGAAGGAAGGAGAGAAGGAAGGCAGGAAGCAGGAAGGAAGGAAGGAAGAAGAGAGGAAGGAAGAGGAGAGGAAGAGAAGGATAGGGAGCAAGAAGGAACGAAGCAAGGAAGTTCAAAGTATAGGCCGATTTCCAGAGGACCTTGAAAGCCTGAAGTGTTTCAATTGTAAAGCTGAAGCCATTAGAAGAATCTCATTGTCCAGTAAATAATTTTAAGGTAGATTCACTAAAAGTGTGAAAGACTGCTTACTTGTGAATTCCTTGCCAGTTAACACTAACAGCTCTGTATTTCCCTTAAACATTTATCAGTAGCTTAAATTTTAACAAAAGCCATGATTTCCTTTGACAGAGCAGGGACTGTGCTCATATCCTAGCTTGTCAATGGAAAGGAAAAGAAAACGCAGCTGAAAAAGTGAAAGATTATCATAGTAACCACAAATTTAAACAGGAGCAATCGCTATGCTGCTTCTTGGGTAAAGGAAGTAAAGATCCAGCCCCAAGTCATTTTTAGCGGGAGTCTTAGCAATATGCACACAAGCACACAAAGCCAGACTAAGCACGAGTGAAATATATGATCCAATGCTCAGGAACATTTCCTTCTTCCTTCAAATGAATAATGTATTGGTATTCTACCTGCTGCTTCCAAGCTCACATTAATGATTCATTGATTAGTCTCAAAAACAGACGCTCATAACTAAATCACAGGTTCTATAAGATCATTAACTAGTCCTCTAAAGGCTGGAAGAATTAAGGAGACAAGGGTGGTTTAAATTCACTGATGCAAGAAAGAATTTGGGAAGTATTTCTGTATAAATGTCGCATTCATATTGTCTTTTATATTATAAATTTTTCATCTTAAAAAGTTTCTCTATTATGGAACGTGTTTTGGCTTCCTTTACTCCAGCAGATTTATTATTCAATTCCATCCACAAAAATTTAGACTCAGATGGCTAGTTCAGCGTAGCCTTGTTGCTTGTTCAAATTTCTTGCAGCTTTTGCAGCTTTTTGTTTTATAACGTTAGTTTATCTGTATTAGAATCTTTCCCAAGTAACATGCAGTTATGTTGGTGAAGCAGTATTACATTCTTTATGCACTATTAATTATATCACAAAGGATTTAACATGTGCAAAGTTCTCTGAAATTATTGTAGATGATAGCTGCTTGGGAGATGTGATAAGTTATTTCCATTAATTTATAATTAATTCTACCTTGCTCTCAGCTGAAATTGCTACTTATATTTTTAATCCACTTGAAGCTCAAACTTGAGGTAAGCTGAATACATCCAATTTTATCTTATACTCATTACTTTGTTCTGCATAAGAAATTTATATATGAAGTAAGATAAATATTATAAACTAAAATCAGATTTCTTCTTCGTTCTGTCTCTGAATCCAAAATTGGGAGGTACCTACTACAAAACTGAGAACCTTCCCTCTTTTCATCAATAGGGTATTCATGCAGAGCTCTCATTTGCTATATTATTTTTATCCAAATACTTTTTAGGGATTGCATAAGAAATTACATGAACAAAACTCAAATTTAAATGTCCATAGATAGTCTGATTCCACCACCTTTTGGCCTACAAACTAAATCAAACAAAATGTCTGTGTTTGGATTTGGGTTTGGTACCTAAGACAATGACATATTTAAATGTGCTATCCTCAGTCTTCAAGGTACTGAGGTAGAATTATTTATGTTAGTCTGCTCAAAAACTACTATAATGAAATAAACTTTGGGATGTAGGTGTTTAAGTATCCCATTGCAGAAAAACACTTAGTGGTAACCATTGGCATGTTTAACACATCTGTGTTCAATGCAGGACCATCTTTATTAGATTTACTATTAAATTGTGATCTATTTCACAGCTCTTTCATTGCTGCTTCCCGGATGAAAATAAGTCATCTGTTCACTAGTTTACAGCTTTTATATTTGAATACTACTACAGAGACACAGGAACACTTTAATTGAAATGGGTTAAAATGGTTTGGCAACGGTATGAAATTGGATAGGCATTGCAATGAAGTTATGAAAAAATTAGAATGCAATAAAGAAATGCAGCTATTAGATGTGACTACCCGGACTCCTCATTTATTGTTTGGATACAAAAGTTATTCTTTTATCTCACCAGAAGGCCACAGTCAGGAAGTCAGTGTGAAGCTGACTTTCTCCAGGACGGTAGTTTTAAGAAGCAATATATTTTAAAGAGATGTTGTAAGAGCAGAAGTTAGCCACCAGATGAAAACGCATTTCACTAAAACTCTGCATAGTCAATGTACACCTGTTCTTTCTAGTCCAGGCAGAAAAAATAAGATTTCTGATTTCCTGCTGGTCCATCACCATTTCCCACAGGCAGCACAATACACCGGCACAGTCAGCACCATTCCGGCACAAAACTATTGAGAGAAAAGAGAAAGGGGTTACTCTGAAAACATGTGAAGCAACTCTGATCATAAGTAATACTTTTCAGGTGGGTCAATAAGAATTCTTGTGTCTGGATTTTCTCTAAAACATCATTTTTGCTGGACCCAGAAGACTCCAAAGTTCCTTAAGCAATCTGGACCATAAATTTTTTTCATCCTTCAGCTTGAAAGAGTTTAGATTCATTACCAATTATTAATGCCATTACCTAAACATGAATACCATCCCTTCCCATTATGAAAAGCTATTACAAACATGTATGGGTTTATATAAAGGTTGATGACTATATGCATTTTTATATTAGAAAACCATGTGAAAACAAAATTAATCTGATGAATGCTGTTAATTATTTTAACTTTTTTTATTAGGTATAAAATGTTCATAAAATTATTCTCTCTATAACTTACCAAGATTTACCAGCTTGTGTAATTTTTATAATCAGAGGAGTCTGGTTTTCTAATTAAAGTTTTGTGAAATAAAATGAATTGTGTGGCTCTTTTCTTCCTTGGAGGCATACTATTAAAATACCAGACATGTTGTCCAGGTTTTCTTTCCTCCTCCTCAATGTGCTATGCAAATGAAATTGTATGCTGCCAACACACCTGGATCCAAGGCCATTTTACATTCCCACTACTGGGAAATTACAAACACAAAAAACCCTTATGCATATCTGAATACCATTAAAACAAGTAAAAACCAGGATATCCATGTAATTAAAAGCTGCTTGTACCGGGAGGCCTAATTATACTTACTTACTCTAACTGCTTCCAAATTGGGGGAAAGTGCTAACATTACATCCAAAACATTATCAGTTTTTTTCCGAAGCTGTCAAACCTTTGCATCTTACAAATGTTAATTATTCCACTCCAAACCCCAGTGAAAAAATATATATTATTATCATCAGGAATATAACCAATGAGTCTCAGAATACTCTGATACTCTAGGAAATGTGAAGAATAACAAGAACTACCATGGGGGGAAAGGTAAGTAACTAAACTACACGCTTCAGCACTTCCATTGCCAAATTGTCTGCAAAACCAGTAACTAAAAAGGAAAATGTTATCTGATATAAGATTTTTCTTGGGGCTCAGCAGTTATGACGCTTGCCCGGCATGCGTGAGTACGCAAGTTCAAACCCCAGCACCACGTACACAACCAAGTGTCAGAGCAACGAAGTCCACATAAAAAACTAAATAAAAATTGTTTCTCTCTCTCACTGTCCCTCTTGCTTTAAAAAAAAAAGAAGAAGAAGATTTTTCTTCTCCAAAGAATCTACCTTACCAATTTGCTGCGAGTAAACTGTATGAGATAAATTAGAAGTGGCATGCAAAAAGAAATTTCCAAAAATATGAATCTCAGGAGCTTGCACCATTATAATTTCTCTCCTTTGATTTTGAAAGATTGCTAGTTCCCTCAAGAGTTTTCAATTAGAAGTTTCTGGAAAAGGCCATAGGAGTCATAAGCCAATAGTGGTACACATTAGCAACTTTATTACCATTTATCCATTACCACTTCAGCAAGGATTAGCAAATAATGAATTGCTTGCTTTCTTTTTTCTCTCCCCACACCCACTCTGAGGAACAAGGCATTACGCTTTCATTGGAAGAAAAGGAACGTTTAAAGTGAATTACATTTCACCTCCTCCAGAAGGTGGCAAAGTCTAGAATTTTTTAAGCCAATCAGTTTTACGTATTTGGGACACAAGGGTCACGTGTCTCAAAATACCCATAGCTGCATGCTTCCATGTCACCACAGGTGGCCAGGCAGATACTTTGATTTTTTAATATTAAAAAATAAAACTAGATAATCTATTATCCACTCTTACCCACCATACCAAAGAATTAAGGAGTCTAGCTAGGCTTAAGACCTCAGTTCATAACCTCTGGGTGCATAGATAAATCCTTACACACTAAATAGTTCAAATATCACCAACAATCTGGGTGTGAATGCTTATGTAGGTTACACTGAGATCACAGTATCTTAATATTTTAGGATGAATGTAGCGTCTGCCTTAGAAAACAGGAAACGGGCTGGAGTGGTGGCTTCACAATTACAGTGCTTGCCTGGCATGCGCCAGGACACAAGTTCAAATCCCAGCACCACATTCACAACAAAGTGTAGGAGCAACAAAGGCCACATGAAAACCTAAATAAAATTAATTCTCTCTTTCTTGCTCTCGCACTGTCCCTCTCTCTATTTAAAAAAAAAAAATAAAGAAAGGAGGGAGCAGAGAAAAAAGAATAAAAGTAGCCTACTGGGCAAAAAAGACCTCTTTGGTAAAGTTGCAATTACACTTTGGTGAAATGTGACTCTGATGCTGTATGGAAAAGTCAATAGATATCTAAGCCAACCTAAAAGGAGTTGGAGTCAGACTTCAGAAAGCATTTTAGATAATATTACCAAAATCTTACATACAAATTCCTTGGGCCCTGCAATTCGTAGGTTTGGAAGGCTGACAGCATCAACAAATGAATGGAAATGAATCTTGCTGAAGAGAGGTGCCATCCTCAGCCTCTAGATTCAAATGCTGCTTTACATCTTCATTATTGACTTAGAACCACTGATTAATTTAATCAGGCAGCGTTCCTAAACCTCACAATAGAAGAAAATACAGGTGTAAAGATGTTAAAGATGCAAGTTTTAAGGGACTCAAATAAATTTGGCAGTGAAACACACAAAGGAAATTTACCAGAACCTGGGTTTGAAGGCACAGTTAGGAGAAACACACATTAAAAATAGTTAGGCTAACGGAGCTGAACAAAGATACCAGAAAGCAAGCTGAGAATGCATTTGTAATATTTATAAGAAATAAATAGGCCAGTGCTATTTGTGGTGACTTGCATTATATACCCGAGAGATGAAAATAGTTTTTATATACCACTGAAATGGAGAGGGTTCGCCACTTTCAATTCCAAAAGAGTTTGGGACAAATTGGAAAGCTCAATAGTGAGAAAAAAAGATTGAAAGCAGTTAGATTAATACACATATAAAAATAGGCCACGGCTCAGGGAAAGTAGAGCAGTTACACACAGAGGCAAGGCAAGTTGGGAGGAAAAGAATAGATCCGAGCCAGAGAGTCCACGGCATGTACCACTTGTTCTCCCTCTGCTGGTTCTCATGTTGGTAAGATGCTTGAAAAGGTAATCGATGGCATTTCCAGAGGCAGGAAATAACTGCCATTATCCCACTGCACTGAGAAAGGGATGCAATTACATACGAACCAGAATTTCTGAACTTTTCACTGTGGAATCCTTTCTTCAAAGACCAGTGCAGAAACAGAACGCATGTTCCTGAGGAGCACAGCAGCTCTGAGCCCAGGAGCCTGTCATTCTACCACTTTTTTCTCCAACATCCTCAGGCTCCCTGGAAAATTTTGAAAACTTTTGGTAAATGAAAGAAAAGAGGCTCTCCTTTAGCTTTCCCTCTCTGTGGTTGAATGACAATAGTTAGCCTTATCTAGAAAATGAATAGATTCTATCAATGGCATCTGAAGGCTCCTCCTTCTCTGGACACTGCAGATGTGGCTTCTGCAAATTTGGGCAGTGAAAACCACCATACCCAAACTCTTGCTGACTGACATGTGCCAGAAACAGATCCTTTATATAGATCCGCTTCCACTCTATGCTGTGCTGTTTTTATTGCCTAACCTGTTATCCAAATCTACAATTCTTTCTACAAACATCTAGTGCACATGCCTTCTAATGAAACACTCACACCCGTGTGAGGCAACACTTTCTCTCTTCAAACAGTTGTTAGAATCTCCTTACAGGAAACTGATATCTATGCTCAGTCTTGGTCCAACCAGAATAACTCCAGCTCATCTTTCGTATACCAGATAATCAAATATTTGAAGAGAGCTCTCTTGTTCCACCCTGAGGATTCTTATAGAGAAATATATGAAAATAAAATTTCTAGCCATTCCAACCATTCTTCACATGATGCCATCTCTAGTCACCTTATCATACTGGTTTCTCTGCTTGAACATGCACCTGCTCACCCACAGCACTCTGGAAACATCTTGCCCAGCTCTGGACCTTGACTTCAGCTAAAATCTGACTACTGTCCTATTCAGGGGAGACATCCATTACTTCCTGCACACAGCCCAGGGTCACTAAGCTGTCCCAGAAGCCACATCATATTGTTGGCACAAGCAGAGTACCATATGGCACAAGTAGTACCCTATCCATTTTCATCTGCTCCTTGGCAATCTCCCTGCTGATTCAACTTTGAGAACCCACTCCTCTGTGACACAGACAGGGAACAGGAACAGGAAAACCCAGGGTGGCCATGCTACAGTTAGTGCCTAATTTCTTGAGAAATCAACACCTGCCACAAGAGAGAAACTATTCCTTGCCAGTTTCTCTGACTTAGATTCTGTGTAACATCCTCCAAAAACTTGATCCAAAAGCAATTTCAGATTACGCTGCTCTATCAAGAGTGACTCATTCATTTATTGAGGCCGCCAATGTTTATTGGGCAGCCCCATGCCTTTTTTTCATGTTTAGGAATTTAATTCCTGATGTGAACAAACACTTTTCATTTCTCAGTTATACAAGAGAATGAAAACTCAATTAATCCCACCTTCTATTTTCATTATATATTTACAAATTATAGTTGCAGCACATTCAACCAGTCCTCCTTAAAGCAGTACTGTGTGATTCCCTTCCTATCTTCATGCTGAGAATAGTAGATACACTATATAATATATATAATAGTATATCTACTATTCTCAGCATGAGAATATATATATATATACATATATATATATATATATCATGCCTGCCACATCTAAAACATAAAAAGGCATGTGCTGAAGTGTTTGTTCTTAACTACCAGAAGTCATATTCATACTTATAGAAAACTTCTTAGGAGGCCTTGCATATAATGGCATTGATTTCCTGAAAGAGAGGTTGAACTTCTGAGTTTCCCAGGCCTCCATGCATAGCCTGACTATAATTTGCAAGCCACGAATATTTGGCAAGCTGTCTATTATCTCTATGCTTCTTGTCCTCAAAGAAAAAATACATTGAGTAATGATTATGCAGCCAGAATACAATTTTTGTTCACTTCTTTCTCTCCTCTGTTACCTTAGAATTTTATCTCCAAGTCCTACACATCTAGTGACATGCAAATGTCATCATAATGTAACCTCATTCACACTCATCTTCAGTAATTGAGCATCTAGTCTATACCAGGCTCTAAAATAAGGACTGCAGATATAACCCTGTGCTAAGTAGCATCTATTTTAGATTTAAAAAAAAAAAAAAGAATAAAAGCGATATCACAGAACACATTTTTAGACTAGACCATAAGCTCTATGGAAAGAGACCTATTTTTCTGGCTTGTGTTTCACCCTGTAGGGTCAATCAAGTGTTCAGGTCCTAAAGGAGACTGAGACACAGACTTTGTCAAAATTTCCACAAGTTTTGAAAAAAAAACAAACAAAAAAACTCTTACCCAAAGACTATGGTTTCTGACTCTTCTCACAGGGAAGGGCTGGGAGATTTACTACAGTCAGGGACTCATCAGGATAAATCTTGTGTTGGCCCCAACTGCTCCCACCATCGTCCTGCCCCCTGGAAGAAAGGACTATCTTAGGATCTAAAATTTTCTTTAGTGAGTACAAATGAACATTTGAAGGTGAAAAACTTGTGTGGTCTTAAGGGTATTTCCCTCAGGCTATTGTAGAGCCAGGTGGTTCATCATCTGTCACTCAAAGTAAAGCAAATGTTAACAGCCCTGGCAGGCATCCTTTGTTCTCACCCACGTCCAGTGTGAAGTAAGGCTCCACACATCTTTCCAATCCCTGGGAGAGATGAAAAAAAAAAAAAAAAAACAATCTGCTCATATCCAAAACATTAGTGAGTTAGGACTGAGGAGGTATTTAGAAAAGGAGATGAAGACATTTTATATTAGAGCATTACAGTTATACTCAGTAGTTTGTTTCATTTTGACAAAATCATACATGCGTGGAATTTGATTTCAATCCCCATTCTCCTGACATCCACACCCCACTTTCCCTCTCCTTCTCCCTCCTCTATTATCCTTCCTTTACTGATCTTCCTTTCACTCATTTATTTATTTTTTATTTGTACTTTGTACATATACGTAAATGGGAAATTCCCGGTGATACATTTATATATGCATATAACATGATTTTGCTAAATTCATTCCATTTTTCCTTCCCTTCCCTGTACTCCCTCCCTCCCACTCCATCTCCTTATTTTACTCCAATGATATTCCCTATATCTCATTCTCACCCAAGAACAGACCTCAGAAAGAACTTTCTGGCTACCACACATCTTAGTAAGCCATTGGAAATTATAAGTAACATTCACAAGAAAAGTAAATTTACTTCATTGCATGCTACTGAATAACACTGAAATGTGTTTGACACAACCTTCCTTTTCTAATATTTCTCCATTCCACATTTCCAGTTTTCATTATTTCACATCACTGCAGTATGTTGTTCTGAGTTTAGCTTGGGAATTGGGAACATGGCATTTGGAATTTGAGGTATCAGCATTAATTTCAAATCTTCCATCTGCTACTCACGTACCTTGAGTGTTTCACCTTATAATGCCTTGGTTTCCTTATCTCTTGAAATGTGAATGTGCTCATTCAACGAGGATGTATGGAGAGATTTCTACCTACCATTTGTTTGCTCATTTATTCATTCATCAAATATTTATTCTATACATTCTTATTGGTGCTCATAGGTTTTAACAAAGTAATTGATGTAAAATACTAACATAGAGTTTTATCACACATATGTTGTGTACACTACCATTTATTCCATTCTTGGGAAAGGAAATTTCCATTATGATGAACACATATCCATCTTATCAATTTACCTTTTGTTCTCCCTACCCTTTTCTTACCCCTGCCTTAACCTTGAGGAATCAGGTATACTAGACTTTTTGACTGCTTGAATCTGTTAGCTTATCTCATATTTTCAATGAGTACAAGTTAGTTTGGATGAATCCAACTACTATGTATAATCATAAAACTAATAAAAAATATTTTCATTATCTAATTAAAAAGAAGAGATAATGACATTCTTTTGACTTTAACATTCAATTATAGAGCAATTTTTTTTCAGTTCCATAAAGTCATAAACCAAACTCCTGTTATCACTCCTGTTGTGGATTTAGGGAAGTAGAGTTATCTAGTAGATCAAGTTACACAGTTTATTGTCTATCAATGATGAATAGGTAATATATTTTATAAATTACTATAATAATGAGTGATGATTTAAATAGCTTCAAAATTCAGTTTTCATTTTCTTTTCTTCCAGCTTAATTTTTCCATGGGTACATCAAGCCAAACCAAGTAATGCTAGCAAGAACAGAGACTAGGTTTCTCCATGCATACAAGATACCTAGTAACTAAGAAAAATAAGTCCTTATTTTAAACTACTGGGTTTTGGGGTGATTGTTATGCAGTGATAGATTATGAGAGCACCATTATACCATAACATAAAGTCATACTCTGTTATGCAGTAATAGATTATGAGAACACCATTAAACCGTAATAAAAAATCACATGCTGTATCAGGATTGGAAAAACTCTGGTGAGTATCAAGGGAAGTCTTTTGCTTTTCATAAATTCTCAGAGAAATAAAGTTACTTGTTTTTGATCAAAGAGAATGCAGTTCTTTTTTTCCCATAATTTATGACCTTTTCCTGGTCTGACCCCATTTTTTATGTCTTCTTTCATTTTTTGGAATAATTTTTCACTTATTTGTAATATATTGCTTCCCAAAATAATCCAGGATTTATTTTGATACTACCTAAATATTTATAAAAGGGGTCATATATTTGTTATATTTATTTTGGCTTTTTCTTAACCTTGATAATCCATAGTTGTAACCTGTTCAACAGTCACCTACATCAAAGCCAAATCTGGCAAAAGAAAGGGTTTTTGTTTTTTATTTATAGTTTCAAGTTAATACTTTTTGAAACTTAAGGAAAAGGTGAGGAATTTAATGTTCCCAAAAGTGAATTTGTGATGAAGGGGAAAGACTCTCTCTAGGAGTGACATGCAGAAAAGGCTTGTCCTCTCAAGGTTAACTAAAGTGTGGAGAAAGGCAAAAGCAGAAATCTGGGGAAAATATCCAACATTCATTCTTTGTGCCCAAATCCCAGTTAGGGAAGGCTTTTTTAAATGCTTTTATTACTGCATTATACATACTAGTGGGGTTTGTTTTAACATAGTCATATAGTTTTCTTTATTTCAATCCCTAGTATTTCCCCTTTTCCCCCCTTCCTACATCCCCCAGTCCTCTTCTTCTGTTTGTTTTCCTTCAGCTAATGTATTGCTTTTTAATTGGTGCATTATCAATAAACATATAAGTGGAATTCATAGTGATAGAATCAAACATGCACATTACATAATTTGGTCAATTTCATTCTGTAATTCCTTCCCTTTCCCAACCCTCCTCACTCGCCCTGGATTCCCTTCCTCTACTCCACTGTTCTATTTTCATGGAATGCCCTTTCCTCATTTTTTATTGATTTCTTATTTCTTTCTAGCTTCCACATGTGAGAGAAGAAATTTGACCCTTGACTTTCTGGGTCTGGCTTATTTCACTTAGCATGATGTTCTCCACCTCCAACCACTTACCAGCAAATTCCATAATTTCATTCTTTTTTGTGACTGAGTAAAACTCCATTGTGTATACTTACCACAAAGGAAAGCCTTTTTCTATTATTTAAATATGAACTAACAATTAAGGAGGAATCATTATCAAACAATCAAGAACAAATGTATATTCACGTAGCAAGCCAAGGCTGATGCCATTCCATGGTTCCCCCCCTGGGGTTCCCCATGGTTCCACGTTTCCCCCAATTAACCCCTGTATTAAATGGACTTGTCACAGAGGTCGGAGGTTTCCCTCTGAGTTGATTCCCCAATTCTCCCTCCCTCCAGTCTCTTTGATATCCTTTTTAAATAGTCTGGGGATGGGGGAAGGGGACTGAAGTCTGTTCTACCAGGGAACCTTGGAAAGACCATGCAGGCATGATGGGCTCAGTGTCAGTAGGGTCACTTTCACACAAGGAAGCAACTCAGGTAAATGACCAGAGAAATGAATTCCCTTTCTCCCCACAACCTTCATAGGCATGTGTAAACAGAGAAGCCGCTGAACCTTGAGGGTGGACAGAACAGACATGGAAGAAGTCAATGGTTGGAACTGGAAATCAGGCCCCAGTGACACAGAGAATTCACCATTGGCAGCAAATATCCAGGACCAGTCTTCAATAGTCTGTGTCAGAAGGGACTACTGGCAACTAGTTCAGGGGCAAAATCAGACTATCAACTCCATATCAAAGACCCAAGAAGATCCAGAGGATACTGTATGAATCTAAAGTCCCCTTTCTCTCTCATTTATCCAGAGGCCTTCTTACCAGAAACAGAGAATCATCTGAAAGACTCAGTATTAAACCAAAAGAAACTAAGTTGTTCCAAAGACATCTTTTAAACCAACATTGATAGAAATTTATTCTTAAATTCACCAGACATTTGACAAAAACAAACTGGACCAACTAGAATAGATGTACCAAGTCACTACACTCTGCTTTCCAGTGAAGCATGAACTGATAAAGAAGATCAAAGAATACAGAAGAGAACTTACTTCAGATTAAATATAGCATGTTTAGCTTATAAATTTATAAATTATTACTCATGGAAACTAAAAATAAATAAGATATTTAAGGTAGAAAGAAGGCAGAAACCCTCAAGGACAAGAAAGACCTGATAGGAATCAGCAGCAAATAGGAGATGTCAACACAATTTTGGAAACTAGAAAGCAGATAAGATTTGTAACTTATTTAGAAGACAAAAACAAAGCTAAAAACCAAGTCTACAGGGAAATGAGTTGAGAAGCACACCAATATTTGGCACAGCCTCTAGAAAGCTCCAGGAATTTAACGAACAAGTAACAGGGAAGTTGATGATGAGGGTAATGTAAAAACAAACATGGAATTATCCATCTCCCCAGTCTCCAGCATGCCAGTGCTCCTGTCCCAGCACAGGACCTGCAGAAGCTATGAAAAAATGAGGTATCTGAATTTGCAGGACACCAAGATTGGATTAAGAAGTTTTTTGTCAGGGTTGGAGCGGTGGCTCAGCAGTAATGACACTTGCCTGGCATATGTAAGTACAAGAGTTCAAGCCCCAGCACCACACAGCAATGAAGTCTCAGAACAATGAAAATCACATGAAAAATTAAATAAAATTGATTTTGTCTTTCAGTCTCACTGTCCCTCTCTCTTTATAGAAGAAGAAGAAGAAGAAGAAGAAGAAGAAGAAGAAGAAGAAGAAGAAGAAGAAGAA
>PVKS010021236.1:20851-35676 GCA_004027875.1 Aplodontia rufa | reverse complement strand
TTTTTTAAAGAGAGAGGGACAGTGAGAGAGAGAGACAGAGAAAGGGAGAAACAACTTTATTGAGTTTTTTTTTTTCACATGGCCTTCGTTGCTCCAACACTCAGTTGTGTATGTGGTGCTGGGGTTTGAACCCGGGTCCCCGTGCTTGCCAGGCAAGCGCCGAAACCACTGAGCCACCGCTCCAGCCCATCCCTAATTTTTTTGAGGATTCTCCACATTGCCTTCCAGAGTGGCTGAACCAGTTTGCAGTCCCACCAGCAGTGTGACAGTGTTCCTCTTTTCCCACAGCCCCTCCAGCATCTGTTGTTGTTCAAATTTTTCAGTGTTGCCACTCTAACAGGAGTGAGGTAGTATCTCATTGAAGTTTTTTGATTTGCATTTCCCTTATAGATAATGATGTAGAGCATTTTCTCATATATTTATGGGCTTTCTGGACTTCCTCTGGCGAGAAGTTTCTTTTTAGATCGTAGCCCATTTATTGATTGGATTATTTATAATTTTGGTGTTTGGTTTCTTTAGTTCTTTATATATTCTGGATATTAGCCCTCTGTCCGAGGTGTAGCAGGCAAAGGTTTTCTCCCATTCTGTAGGTTCTCTCGTGATGCTCTTGATTAGATCTTTAGCTGTGCAAAAACTTTTTAGTTTAATCGCATCCCATTCATTTATTCTTGACTTTACTGCTTGAGCCATGGGAGTTTTATTAAGGAAGGCACAGCCGACTCCTATGTCCTGTAGTGTTGACCCTACTTCCTTTTCTAGTAAGTTTAAAGTTGTTGGCTTAATATCCAGATCTTTGACCCATTTTGATTTAATTTAATTTTTGTGTAGGGGAAAAGATAAGGATCCAGCTTCAGTTGTCTACATATGGCTGTCCAGTTTGTCCAACACCATTTGTTGAACAGGCTATCTTTCTTCCACACTATGCTTTTGCCCCCTTTATCAAATAACAAATAGTTAAAGATATGGGGGGGTTGTCTCAGGATCTTCTATTCTGTTCCAGTGGTCTTTGGTTCTTTTTTGATACCAATACCATGCTGTTTTTGCTACGACAGCTCTGTAGTATAATTTCAGGTCAGGGACTGAGATACCCCCTACTTCTTCCTTCCTGCAGAGTAATGTTTTGGCTAATCTGGGTCTTCTGTCATTCCATATGAACTTGAGAATTGCTTTTTCCATATCTGCGAAGAATGCCGTTGGTATCTTGATGGGGATTGTGTTAAATCTGTATAGGGCTTTGGGTAGAATGGTCATTTTTATTATATTGATTCTGCCTAACCATAAGCATGGAATGTTTTTCCATCTACTCAGGTCTTCTGTAATTTCTTTTTTTAGTGTTTGATAGTTTTCTTTGTAGAGGTCCTTAATATCCTTTGTAAGGTTAATGCCTAAGTATTTCATTTTTTTGGAGGAGATGGTGAATGGGAGAGATTTCCTGATTTCTTCTTCTGTGGATTTGTTGCTGGAGTAAAGGAAAGCTAGTGACTTACTGGAGTTGATCTTGTAGCCAGCTACTTTGATGAAATCACCTATAAGCTCTAGGAGTCTTCTGGCCGATGTTAGTGGGTCTTCTCGGTATAGAGTCATGTCATCAGTGAATAGAGATAACTTAACTTCCTCTTTTCCTATACAAATTCCTTTGATTTCCTTGTCTTGCCTGATAGCTCCAGCAAGGGTTTCAAGGACTATGTTGAACAAGAGCGGGGAAAGCGGACAGCCTTGTCTTGTTCCTGAATTCAGTGGAAATGCTTTCAGTTTTTCTCCATTGAGGATAATGTTGGCTATGGGTCTGCCATAAATGGATCTGACATAGTTAAAGTATCTTCCCTTGATCCCTATCTTTTCCAGAGTTTTGAGCATAAAGTGCTGTTGAATTTTATCAAATGCCTTCTCTGCATCAATTGAGATGATTATATGGTTTTTGTTTTTAATTCTGTTTATGTGGTGAATTACATTTATTGATTTGCGTATGTTGAACCAGCCTTGTTTTCCTGGAATGAAGCCCACTTGATCATGATGTATTATCTTTTTAATGTGCTTTTGTATCCAATTAGCTAAAATTTTATTAAGGATTTTTATATCAATGTTCATCAGGGAAATTGGTCTATAGTTTTCTTTTCTTGACATGTCTTCGTTGGGTTTTGGAATCAGTGTAATGTTTGCTTCATAAAAAGTGTTTGGGAGTGTTCCCTCTCTATCAATTTCCTGGAAGAGCTTGTAGAGGATCGGCGTTAGTTCTTCTGTGAAGGCTTGGTAGAATTCTGCCGTGTATCCATCCGGACCTGGGATTTTCTTTTTTGGGAGAGCTTTGATTGCTGCTTCAATTTCGCTATCTGTGATAGGTTGGTTTAGCTTTTCAATGTCCTCCTAAGTTAAAGAAGGTATGTCGTATATGTCCAAGAATCTGTCCATGTTCTCCAGGTTATCAAACTTGGCAGAGTATAAATTTTCAAAATAGGTTCTGATAATCTTCTGGATTTTGGATGAGTCTGTGGTGATATCCCCAGAGAGCATTTTTTAAAAGTAGAAAAGTAGTCCATATTCCCTCGACATAACTTCTGCCACCTGTCGAGTTTTATCTTTTAAAGCAATATACACTTTTGCATTTGACCCTTTAATATGTCGGTACTATGAGATAATGTCCCAGAAGGCTTCTCTCTTCACTGTGTACTATTCTAATCAATTTGGAAACAGAACAAAAATAAGGTAACAATAGAGCAATGCTTTAAACATTTTGGCCATAATTTCTTAAAAGCACATTCTAAATTATAAAAGGGACTATAAAAGTAATTTTAAGCAATGTATCTAACATCTCCTAATTAAATTTAGTGTGATTGGGTCTGGGATAGAGTAAATCCAGCCCAAAAACTTAACAGAAGCAAAACCTAGGCACTCTGCTTTTATGCTTTTTACTTTTTTACTTCAGTGTGTGTGTGTGTGTGTGTGTGTGTGTGTGTGAGAGAGAGAGAGAGAGAGAGAGAGAGAGAGACTCATTTTCCTGCATTCCTTTCCACATACACAAAATTCTTAGAAGGAATCCATCATCAATGAATCAATGCACAGAAAGATAAATAGGTTAGGAAGAGAAGATCACCAGTCCAGGGTAGACCACACTCCCCACGCTTCCTCCCCACCCGCACATACACTGAAGGCTGCATTTGGGCTTTCACCGGCCTTCCTTGGGCACTTTTGCCTTCATGGACCCCTCTCCTCCAAGAAATAAAAACTAAAAGTCATACTTTATAACTACACCGGAATAAAGACATACATATTAATGTTATATATTAAAGCCTTTGTTTGACCTAAAAGTTCATTCTTCTGATTTTAAAAGGAATTAAAACATTTTCATGGTCCCTAAAAATAGTGTGTGGGCCCTGGCACTGAGCCTGCTGTTGGACTAAGGAATGGATCCCAGTCACCAAGTCACATGGAAGCCACACTCCCTTGGAAGACGTTGGCAGGGTCATTTTTCCATCAAAGAGGAAGATGTTCTTGGACATAACAAAAAAGGGAAATTCACAGTTTCCAACAGCTCAGTACGTTCCACTCAGTAGAAGGAAGATGACCGTCTGATACTGAAATAGTGGGCCTTCATCCAGATTAAACGAAAACAAAGAGACAAACATACGTGTCCATTTGCCACAAATCTGTGGTTTAAAAAGAAAAAAAAAGATTTCTAAACTAAAACCATAAAATCCAGTTATTGCAACGTCACAAACCGCTAGCCATATGACATACTAACTGATGACCGTAGTAATGGCAAATAGTTCTTTAAAAAGTAGGGGCTGCCCCTCCATTATTGCCCCAGTGTTAACATAAAAGCTTTGAACAGCATGTCCCTTTTCATAGAAAGAGCACTGAATTTCTGCCCATGAGCCTAGAAGTAAATTCTCATCCACTTTCTAAATTATGAACTTATTCACTCAGCCTGTTTCTACATCTGGAAAAATGGGAATGAATGCCTGCCCAACCCTGTTTGTTAGGTGAATCAAATTGAAAAATATTACTGAAGGTACCAGGATATTTTTCATTAAGAGCTACAGGAATATAAAGTGGAATTACATAGAAAGAAAAAGGCTATTAACCCAAAACACTGAGGTCTTTCCCACAGACTCTGGCATTAAGAAATTAAGAAAAACTAAATCAATTGCATCTTTTTTGACGTAAAAATTACTAATTTAAGAATCAGGGGCTGGAGCGGTGGCTCAGCAGTTATAGTGCTTGCCTGGCATGTTCGAGGACACAGGTTCAAACCCCAACACCACGTACACAACTAAGTGCGGGAGCAACAAAAGTCACATGGAAAACGGAATGAAATTGATTCTTTCTCTCTCTCTCTCACTGTCCCTCTCTCTCTCTAAAAAAAAAAAAAAAAAAAAGAATCTCTCCATCTCCATGGGTTGGCATTCTTGGACTCCATTATCATCACTAATCTTTATCTAGGGAAAGATATGTTGAATACACATTCCAAATCCGTGCTGGGAAAAGGGTCTTCTGAAGAACACACTAATGCATTTTATTTATTTATTTATTTTTTAAAGTTAATAAATTTTTATTTAAGGAATTTCCCATCGTGATTCCTTTGCTGTCCAACTCAAGGATGTCCTTTGTAAAAGAACTGAGGCTTAATTTAGTTGTCCCATCAGCCCAAAATTCTTTAATGGGATGGTTTCTATTTCCACTTGAATTACATAAATTCTTCTGGGGATTTCACAATTCACCCAAGGTAATTTGGCTGGCACAGTAATGCATTTTAAATGCACTCTCAAAATTCACTGTGGTGGGGCTGAAGGAGTGGTTCAGCGGTGTGGCGCTTGCCTGGCCTGTGCAAGGACCCAGGTTCAAACCCCAACACCACATACACAACTGGGTGTTGGAGAAACAAAGGCCAGATGAAAAACTAAAAAAAAGTTGATTCTTTCTCTCTAAAAAAAAAAAAAAAATTCACTGTGGCACTAAGACTCCAATTTTTTTTTTCAATCCTGAAAGTCTTTAACTTGGCTCAAATGCTAAATATCACTATTCTTTTGGGGATGGTGAACTTTTCTTCCCATTCTGCTCCTTGAAACGTTGTTGGGTCCCCATGAGCCATCCCAGGTGGCTATTCTTTGTGCCTGTTGGAATTGTAGGGTACTGCATCCAAACACATTCACCACCTTGCGTGAGCTTATAGCTCCCACTCTCCTTTCTAGTCCTGGAAGTTCTCCCATGTATTCAGCTTCTAGACTGGTCCATCAAGAAGCATCATAAACCCTCAGAGTCCATGCCCTTCCACATCATTTTATTCCTCATCTCAATAAAGAGCATCCTCAATAACTCCAGTCAGAAACCCAACTCCCCTTAGAGCTGGAGCGGTGGCTTGGTAGTTACAGTGCTTGCCTGGCATGCGCAAGGACACAGGTTCAAATCCCAGCTTGTACCAACTCCTCACTAGGAACACTAGCACACTGTTGGCTCTAGCACATGGTTGGTGGAATTGCAGAGTGGCACAGCCACTCTGGAAAGCAGTGTGGAGACTCCTCAAAAAATTAGAGATGGAGCCACCGTATAACCCAGCCATCCCTCTTCTGGGTATTTTCCCAGAAGAGCTAGAATCAGCACATTACAGTGACACAGCAAAATCAATGTTCACAACAGTTTAATTTATGATAGCTAAATTATGGAATGAACCCAGATGCCCTTCACTGGATGAATGGATCCAAAAGCTGTGATATATATTTATTAATTATGGGGTTCTACTCAGCTACTAGAAACAATGATATTATAGACTTTGAAGGTAAATGGATGGCAATGGAAGAAATTATGCTAAGCAAAATTAGCCAAACCCAGAGACTCAAGGGTTGAATATTTTCCCTCATTTGTGGATGCTAGAGCAAAACCCAGGCTTGGGTGAAGGGTAGTCAAGCCCATGTACTAGACTCACCAAATTGAATCAACACATAAACTAGGGGAACCATAGATAAGCGGGGGTGGGGGAGCTGGGAGGGAGGGGAAAGGGAGGGATAGATAGGGAGGGATCTAGGGGAAAATCAACATTGTTTCTTACTATTTAATCACCTTAGATGCCTAATAATACCTAATAATAGTTATGCAATCACTTAATTCTAGAAAATTCACATATATATTTATTTATATCTGTTACAGGGAGGAAATACAGAAGAGATAGAGACTGGGGGTGGGTGATGTGGGGGTGATTCTGGATTAGGATCAGGGGCATATCATATTGTTACTACATATGCATTTATGATTATACAACAATACAACTCAATAAAAAAAGAGCTACACAGTCACATAGGTATTTCACAATTATAGTACAGAATGGCATCAAGTGAAAAGTTGATTATCTACTACTCTTCAAACACTTTGATAAGGGATAGTAGAAATAAAATCTAGAATCTCTAAAATAAGAAAGAAAGAAGGGCTGGAGCAGTGGGCGGTGGTTACAGCGCTTGCCTTGCACGAGTACGCGAGTTCAAACCCCAGCACCACATACACAACAAAGTCTTGGAGTAACAAAGGTCACATGAAAAACTAAATAAAATTGATTCTCTCTTTCTCTCTCTCTCTCTCACTGTCCCTCTTTAAAAAAAAAAAAAGAAAGAAAGAAAGAAAAGAAACCCAAATCCCCAAGACTTCTCTTTTTGACTTACCTCTGCCCAAATCCACACTGATCAAGTCCTTCAGATTCAACTCCATGGAACCACCTACAACTCCGTTCCCTCTGCCACTGCCTTGGTTCACTGACTTCTTGCCCAACATTAGTGTAAGAGCTGTTAACTGATCTCTGGGCCTATATCCAACATACCCTCCACACTAAGACAAGAAAGCGCCAAAGCATATCTGATGATGTCACCTCCCTGTGTAAAATCCATCAAAGCCAAAATCTTCCAGATCAAGTGCAAATGCCTTAGCTAGCACGCCTGCATCCCCATATACAGGATGCTACTTCATGCCTCTGAACAAGTTGCTCTCTGCCTAGATTGCTCTCTCCAGTCTGGTTTTTTTTTTTTTTTTCCCACCTTCTCATCTATTTTTTTCCTAATTCCAATTCATTTTGTAATGCAACTCAGTCACCTCCTGGAAACCCTTCGGGTCTGATTCATTTGAGTCTCCTTGTGACCCTAAAGTCTCCAGTCATGCCTCGGGCACAGTACCTACTCACTACACCTTGCTGACCTGTGCTTACAATCACCTGCCCATCTTTTCTACCAGACACCATGCTCCTATCGAGCAGCTCGGGCTGTCTTGTGAAACTTGAGCGCCTGACACATACAGAGCACTTCATTAACATCAGTTAATGAATACATGAATGCCCACTGGAACAAATAAACCCCCTTCAGGGGGGAAAAATGAAATTAAACTTCAGTTAAAATAAAAACCTCATCCACGTGGGTTCTTGGACTCCATGTATTAAATAAGTTATGCACAGCTGGTCTAAAGTTTATCTTAATTTAACAAACCTCTTCCTCTAAGGGTGTGCCAATTAACAGCAGAAGGCTACCAGAGCCATGCTTAAGATCTATGAGAACAAACTGTTTTCAGGTACCCTAAAGAACTCCAGAAGTGCCTATTTACATAGAAATAATCGAAAATCATTCTGATACCTTCAATAACTTGGTCCCCTAAGACACGTACCAGGCAACAATTCGTTAGCCTAGTTGGAGTTAAAATATGTACTTGAATGTAATAAAAGTACATTTATTTTAAAATATTCTAGAATTCAGATGGGCCCCTCCTCCCCCACCCTGCAATTAGTAGGAATTAGTGAAGTTTCGCTCCACTTCCAGCTACGAATAGCACAGCCAGGCAGCCGAGGTTCACCTATAATCTCTTAATTAGACACATCCCTCACGACCTGCCCACCATCCTTCAAGGGGAAGTTGACAGCCTGTCAGCCACAGAGGACAGCCCCGGAGTTCCATACCTAGAATCATATGGATTTCCTATGGAAATGGCTTCTGCAGCAGCAGTTAGTCAATTTAATAACCTTATTAAACACTTTAATGACTTCTTGGGCCTAATGACTGTATGGAGTATGAAAGAGAACGCCAGGCAGAGTAGAATTAAAAATTTAAACTAGCGGATCCTTCTTATTCTCCCTGTGACAACAGGCTTCTGAAGAAAGCAGGCCCGCTAGGCTCTACAAATCTCATTGCTGCGCCCTTCAGAGGTAGCTACTCTTGGATTTCAGTGGCCCTGTTCTCCCTGCCGCCACCCCAGCTTCAACCTTTATCTACTTCCAGTTTGTCTTTTTTTTTTCATAATCCTGATAGGAGATGAGACTAATAATAAAAAGAGCCGCACTGCACAGGGCACTGGCGTGGCACCAGGCACTCGGCTCACACGCTGTCCTTTCATCTTGACAATCAGAAGGGCTTGGTAAAATTATTGTCATATAGTTGTTGTTTGTTTGTTTTTTTTAATGAGGTTCCTAAAGTTCAAGCCCTGGCCCAAAGTCAAATGACCAGTTCAGGCTGAGCTAGGTGTCAAACTCAAGCCTGCTTTGTTCAGTGCCTGTAGGCACAAAGCGTTCTGAGCGGTTCTTTGAGCAGTGGTATACTGGGCAGCGTCCACCTTCACTGTAACTACATGGTTCGGGGGAAGGATTATCCACTGGATAAAATACCGGCCTAAGCAACATGCTCCATCCCTCCCACCCAGGAGACCCCACTGTATTAATCATCATGTTTCCTCAGGCTCCTCGTGGCTATGACACTTCCTTACATTGGACTTGTTTTTGATGACCTTGTTAATTCAGGAGGAGAGTGGTCCAGTTTTTTCATAGACTGTCCCTCAGTTAGGATCTGTTTGGTGTTTGTCTCAGGATTAGACCTGTCTGGAAGACCACACAGGTAAAATGCTATTTTTGTCAGATCACACTGAGAGAACCTGCCATCATCACAACTTACCACGGCTGAGGTACCTGGTCAAGGCAGTGTTGGTCCGATTTCTCTACGGCAAAGTTACTTTTTTCATATCTTAACAAACGAGAAGATGAATTTTTGTACTAATTTATCTCTCTTTTTTAAAAAAAATATGTCTAACTTAATTATTGCTGGCAAAGTATTTCTTGGAATTTGAACACTAAGCTAGAAAAGTAAGGAATTAAACTATAAATTCTATCTGTTCTATTATCTAAAAATGACATACACATATTAAAGAAAAAGAGTAGAAATAGCCCAAACTTTTATTTTTTCTTTAATACTATTCCCAAAATGCTCTACAGTGAACAAATCTTTAAAAATCCAGAAGAAAGAGAAGAAAAAAAAAAAGAAAGAAAGAACTTTCTTTGGGACTGGCTCAGAAAGAAACAGAGCCTTCGATTGACTCTAACATAAAAGTCACACTCAGAGAATGACAGCAGCATTCTCTGAACCCACTGTGTGCTCGGGAGGACTATAATATTCTATCTGCTTGTCTTTTCTTACAGAAGGGTGTGAATTCCCTGCTATGGAAACCACACAATTTTTTTAAAATGGGAAAACTTACAAGTGGATATAACATCAGAGACAGTGAACAGGAAGAAATGGGGAGAGGAAGAGAGGAAGAAGGAGGGGAGAGAAGAGGAGAACAAATTTAGGCAGTGAGAGAGTGGTTTTTTGTTTGTTTGTTTGTTTTTGCTTTTATGACTGAGGAAAGATGGGGGCTGGAGCGGTGGCTCAATGGTTACGGTGCTTGCCCGGCATGCACAGGTATACAGGTTCAAACCCCAGCACCACATACACAACTAAGTATCAGATCAACAAAAGCCATGTGAAAAACTCAATAAAAATTAATTCTCTCTGTCTCTCTTTCTCTCACTGTCCCTCTCTCTTTAAAAAAAAAAAAAAAGACTGAGGATTGAACCCAGGGCCTCTTGCATACTAGGTAAGTGCTCTACACTGAACTACACTCCCAGCCCTCTGAAAGAGTGTCCTCTTTGTTGTAGTGTTGCTGCTTCCCTTCAAATTACCCAGTGTCACAAGACACAAGAAGATATTTTTTATTCTTTAGGAAATACATTTTATTCTTTGATAGAATTCACTATCAAAGAATTCCATTCCATTCCATTTTCAGTTAGTATCTCAATATCGAAACCACGCTTTCAGGCTGAGGATGTAGCTCAGTGGCAGAACATTTACATAGCACGTGCAAGGCCCTGGGTTAAATCTCCAGCACCTAGCAGGTAAGAGGGGGAAAAACAAAAGCTTTCCTAGAGCAAGTCCAAAATATTACCTACCATAGGTCAGCATAGGCTATCTTGAACATATTAATATTATTCCTGTAGGTCATCCATCCAAAATGAGACAGCAACACATTTCTCCTGTCCCCCACTCAATAGCACCCTATCTCCTGCCTCAGTGGTGGGGTCCTAGCAATGCGGAACTCCCCTGGGTCCACTCAGGCCTGCGCTACTCAGGGTATTCCCTGCCAAGGAACCAATGGTGCCAATAACTGGTAGTTATTATTATCCCCAGTATGTACTTTTGAACGGGAAAAAAGGTCCTTATCCTACAGTGAAAGTGCAAGAAAAAACAAAATAAAAGCAAAAAAAAAAAGCAAATAAATAAAGGAGAATGCAGCCATCATGATCCAGGACAGCAAGGGAGATATGACACCTGCCATGAACTCGGACATAGACAAAAGTGGTTTCAGCCACCCTCTAGGTCTCAGCCACAGGGAGGAGCATGCTAGTTGAACCAAGCACTGAGGAGCGAGCCCAGCGCCTTCGTGAAGGAGCAGCAGCCTTCCTGGTTCAAGGCCAGAATGCCAGTCTCCGCAAGACAGACCATGTCCTGCAGGAGGAAGGTGCCCAATCACACATCGCAGAAGACGAGCTTCCACGAGGCTGGGGACCAGAGCCCTTGGTGCACAGAAACCAAACTGCTCACTCTGGACGTTACAAAATAAAAAAAGCAAAAACGCCTGACTCTACAAAAGCCGCCGCCTGGAACGTATTTCCTGTCACAGCCACCTGCCTTTCCATTTGGATTCTGGGTTCTGTCTCATTAAACACGAGAGTTGATTCAGTTGGGTCCATCTAATTATTCTTATTAAAATATGTAACCATAATATTTTAATTGTAAATTAAAGTTGCATGCATGAATGAATCTGAATTCATTTTAATTTTACAATGGCCCAATGCCAAGGCCTTTTTATGGGGAAGATCCATCAGCTTGGATACTGCTCTCCTGGGAATTCAGACCAGTGTGCAAATGGAACGTGTTTAACTAACAAGGAAGACTCTCACTCCCTTTTCAACTCTCACTGGATTTATTATAGTAATAAAGCTGTTTTAACAAGAGAGACTGCATTTCCCAAATCTTAAAAAAAAAAAAAAATAGCAAACTTCTATGTTGCCAGTTATGCAGAAGCATCTGAACATCAGGCTATCTGAACCTTGAATAAAGATGGCAAGTAGGTCTTAATTCGCAGGCTAACATCAGGATTAATTAGTAATGCCTGTCATGGGTACCTAGTGGAAAGTGCCCACACAAACACTGGGTCCTTGGTACAGATTCTAGAATCATCCGTGATGTTGCACTCAACCCTTACATGGATGACAACGTGGAACCTGCCTTGTTTTCCACTGAACATCAACCGGTCACTAGGATATTGAAAGGCTCAGTCAAAACCTCCCCCTATTTGGGGCTGGAGCATGGCTCAATGGTTACAGTGCTTGCCTTGCATGCGTGAGTATGTGAGTTCGAACCCCAGCACCACGTACACAATGAAGTCTTGGAGCAACAAAAGCCACATGAAAAACTAAATAAAGTGCTTCTCTCTTTCTCTGTCTCCCTCTCTCTTAAAAAAAAACAAAAACAAAAACAAAAAACACCTCCCCTATTCTAACAGGCACTGACTACAGAGTACTATCAGGGTAGGTGCAGAGATTAAAGTTCCCTTTATCAGGGAGGCTGTAGAAAGCCTCCCCTTGAGTCCAAGCTGAGGCCTGAAGGAGAAGGAGGCATCAGCAGGACAACATATTGTGGAAGCTGAAGGAAACGATGGTTCCAGAGCAGGGGAAAATATCTGAGAAAAATCCAGGGGATGAGAGCGCATAGAGCATTCCAAGTTGTACAGTAAACTGTGAAATAAGGAGTAGGAAGGGCCCTGGTACAGGGCAGGAAGCAGGAGGTAAATCTGGAGGAAGAGTCCAGCTTGCGCCCTGCAGGCCTTAGAAGACACAAGCAGGAGTTCTGACTTAGAAGCCAGATAATCCTGGCTACGTGTAGAAAATGGATGGGTTAATGAACAGTCGTGTATTATGGTACATCCAGGATCTACCCTTGCTACGTTTATTTCTTGCTGACAGAAGCTAAAGTAAATTTTTGAACATTATACCCCTTTCTGCTTACAATATTTTTCCCTTTTCCATTGAAGAACTTTCCATCTTAAAATTCCTTAATGTTGGGCCTGGAGCGGTGGCTCAGCAGTTACAGCACTTGCCTGACATGCGCAAGTACGCGGGTTCGAACCCCAGCACCATGTACACAACCAAGTGTCCAAGGAATGAGAGTCACATGAAAAACCAAATAAAAATTGCTTCTCTCTCTCTGCTCCCTCTTTTTTTATAAAAAAATTCTTTAATTTTATAATATTAATATATAAATATTTGTGAGAATGAAAATTTTCAAGGTCAAAACATGCTTTCTTTATGTAGTTGGCTAAAAATTGGTGTCTAGTTTTCAATTATTGAGCAACCTTTTTTTTTTTTTTTAAGGACTGGGGCTTTAACCCAAGTATGTTTTACCATAGAGCTATATCCCCTGAACTTTTTATTTTTAATTTTGAGACACAGTCTGGTTAAGTTGCTTAAGGCCTGGTTCAATTGCTGAGGCTATCCTTGAACTTGCGATCCTCCAGCCGCAGCCTCCCAAATGGTTGTGATTATAGGTGTGGACTACCACACCCAGCTCATTGAGTGACTCTATAACAGAAATCAAGTGATTAAACCAACCCGCCCCCACCCTACCAAAGCTGCTTATAATTAGAAAAAATCTTTGTTGCTTTCAAGGGCAGTCATCTTCACCCCATCTCCCAGAAGGAAAACTTTTAAATATGCCTTTGAAATAGCACCAGTGGTAGACACACACCTACTCCCCCGGACAGCCAGCCAGGTGTTGAGAGGCCTGTGCAGATGTGTAGCAAAGAACTCACGCTACGCAAAGGTCTGCACTCCCCAGGCAGCTGGAGGTGGTCTGGACCTGGGGTGTCCTGCCTGACTGTTTGCTTCAGGATCTGGCCACTGGACAGTCTAACAATATGATAATCACAGGCACTCTGGGCCATGCTGTATCGGTTATGACAACCAGAGGAGATGGGGACTGAAGGCACAGTCAGCTCTCTTATCTATGGGATTTGGTCAAGCATGGCATCTGTAGTAAACATGTACAGACCTTTTTCTCTGGTCAATTGTTCCTAAATAATCCAGTGTAACAATGATTTACATAGCATTTACACTGCATCTGGCATTATAATTAATCCAGAGATGATTTAAATATATGGGACAGTGTGTATGGATCATATGCAAATACTATGCCATTTTATTACAAGGGGCTTGAGAATCCTCAGCTTTTGGTATCCGTGGCGGAGTCCTGGAACCAATCTGTGGACACCAAGGGAGGACTGGGTTAGCTTGACCCCTAGATGGAAGCCCAGGAGGCTAGGCTACCCTCTGGAACAGACAGTTTTGCCTAAATTGTGTGGAAATTTAAAAAAAAAAACCAGAGATCTAAGAGGTAACAGAGAGGGCAAAACTGAAACTAATATAACAGCACCGTCCCCTGGTTGTTTCCCAAAGGTGGGAGCCATTCTGGGATGAGCCAAGGAAGCAGACCAGAGGGAGGCGGTCCAAGGCAAAGGGAGGGAGGAAGGGCCTGAGAGAATTCTGGGTCAAGAGAAAAGATGCTTTGGACAAGCAGTGGGTGGCAGAAATGCTCTACAACTTAGTCATTGGAACCAAAAAATGAAGGTCACAGATGCACCTATGGTGGGGAGCTGGGAGCACACAGCAAGGTGGCAATCTGTTCTTCCATTGGCCCTCCTTGTGATGTCATGGGTTTATGGTTAGTGAATGGAGAACTAACCTACAGGGAGTCAAAACACATAGGTTATTTATATTCATATTAATGATGACATACCTCTTTCTGCTGTTCCGGAAACATCTTCAGCACAGGACACGATCAATCTGAAAAAAATAAGATATCAAGAGTAGTCATGTGGAACCTCCACCATGGAGTAGATGCTTCATGGCTCCCCACGGACCTCACAGGTCAGTCTGCTCCTCCCCTGCTCGGATCTACCACTGATCTAACGAACATCGTTCATTCCGGGGCATAGGAGTTTGGATTATGCTTAGCCCAAGGCCGTTGGAGAATGACAGGTCCTCAAATCACAAGGCCAGTCAATCAGGCTGGAGTCAGAGCTGTAGAGAATGGGAGGAGGCTGGAGATGTTGGGGAGTAGAGGGGCCATAGATTTTGGGAAGGGGTGCTGGCAAGGCAGCAGGGAGACAGAAAGGGATGGAAATGACACCCAGGGAGATCCACTAATGGGAAAAGCCCAGATATTTTAATGGGAAACTCAAACCTTTAGGGACCAGGTCATTCCTGTGATATTTAAACTATTCCAGAGGTCAGACAAGAGATGGTACGGCCCAAAGAGGGTGAAAGTCAGGACGGCAACAAGGACCTACCAGTCACAACAGCCAGCCTGACATCTGATTCTGGGCCCTGCATGTCGCCGGGGTTGTCTATTGATCTTTAAACTCCATTTATTGGGAGTTAACACCTGATCCCTGCTTTAAAATTTTAATTCCCTGCCCATACACACATATGCATGTGTTCT
>PVKS010021236.1:0-20751 GCA_004027875.1 Aplodontia rufa | reverse complement strand
TGAAGCCAACATGACCCTTGGCTGGATGCCAGAGAAAAGTATTAGTAGTAAACAACTCTGCAAGAGGCCCAGCTGGCTTGCAACTTCCTGAGTAATTAGCAAACTGCCTGACTACATGACTAAGCTATTTGGCTGCTCTATTGTTGCAACTGATGATTATGTTTGTTCTGTGTCCCTATTGAGAGTTTTGTAACAAATTAATACTGGGCATACAGGGAAATAGGAGAAGTAGAGAGAAGAAGAAAAGCCTTGGGAGTAGAAGCAGGGACTTTAGTGTGAGGAGATGTAAAAGCTTTTCCTCTAGAGAGATGGATAAAATAAAGTGTTTGGAGAACTTCAAATAGAAAGAGAAAAAATAAAGAAGCAACTGAAGCACCAAAGCTGTTGTTGTGTCTCTCTGCGGGCAGGGGGCGCGACAAGTAAGTATTAACTGAGCTCCTCAAGTACCCTGAGCTGAGCTGAGTACGACACAGAGATTCCAACATCCACACAATTATAAGGTGGGGATGATGTGAAAGGTCAGGACAGGGCACCCTGTGACAAGACTGGAAGGACGTTTACCATGGATGAACCCGGAGGCTGTTAGGCCAAATGAAATAAACGCTGCACGAAGCCACCCACAGTGATCAAATGCGGAGAAAGAAGTGGAGCGGAGGTTGCTGAGGGCTGGGGGAGAGGGAGAACAGGAAGTTGTTTAGTAGTACAGTGTTTCGGTTCCACAAGATAAAGAGAGTTCTGGAGACTGGATTCACCACAGTTGAACATTCTTAATATAACTGAACTGTATCTTTCAAATGGTTATGAAGGTACATCTTTGGTGTATTTTACCACAATTGAAAACAATTTTTGAGGGCTAGAGCGGTGGCTCAGCTGTTGGAGCACTTGCCTGGCATACACGAGGACCCAGGTTCAACCCCCAGCCACATACACAAGTAAGTGTCAGAGAAACAAAGCTCAAATAATAAATAAATAAACAAAAAGTGATTCTCTCACTCTCTCCCTCTTTTTTTAAGAGAGAGGGACAGTGAGAGAGAGAACTGATTTTATTTAGTTTTTTATGTGGCTTTTGTTGCTGACACTTTGTTGTGTATGTGGTGCTGGGGTTCAAACCTGCGTCCTTGCGCATGTCAGGCAAGCACTGTAACCGGCCAAGCCACCGTTCCAACCCCCAACCAATCCACTATTTCCTGTTTCTGTTTCCTAGCCCTTTCCTGCCTGTAAAGCCACTTCCTCTGCTCAGCTCATCAGAGCGCCTTATCTAAAACTTTAGGAGCGATGGTCCCTATTCATGATTGTTAAACTAAATCTGTTATGATTTTGTCTTTTGACAAGGTGAAACTCAACAAGGAAACACAAATAACCCAATTAAAAAAAAAACAGACACTAACCCAATTAAAAAGTCATTGATTCTTTCACTCTCTCCCTATCTCTCTTCAAAAAAAAAAAAAAATCACAATTTTTTTAAAGAATGGGAGGACTCAGGAGAGGGAGGTTTTACTGAAAGCAACACTTAATCCAAGACCTAGAGGACCGTGTGATTTAGCCAAGAAAGCAAAAGGAGAAAGCATTCTAAACCGAGGACTGGCACAAGCAAAGGAGCAGCAGCTTGGGCGTTCGCATTATCTGGGGAGTCCTACAAGATGAAAGCTGGACTTCCCATCTTCTCAGAATCTTCTCAGGAGCTGTGCTCCTACACGCCCGTGCTGCACATAGATGAACCTCTGCCCAGGTGGACCCTCTGCCTGCAGAACTCCACCTCTCCCGTCACTCCAGCTCCCCTCTTCCTCCATGAGTCTGCAAAAAAAGCCACTTCCCCTCTCCTGCCCCAGCTCTCTGCCCCCATTACACAACGCTGTGCAGTCCCCTGCTGATGTTAACCTTGATTGCATCATGCGATCTGTATATCCCCTGCCTCTCCAGCTGAATTGCTCCAGCAGAGCAGCTCTATGATGATTTTCATGTAACTGAACTTCACAACCATCCTGTTTGGGGGCGGGGTAAGAAAATGGAAGGTCAGAGGTACTAAGTTGCCCAAGGTCTCCCAGTGAGAGAGCTCAGGTCCAGTTTCCACTGAAGTCCATCTGTGTCCCAACTGTAGTCCCCCCAGTGCCTGAGGCTGCCTCTGGGATGCTGCAACATGAAAAATGGTTCAGAGATTTGGTCTTAATTCTCCTCAAACGGCACCAACTTTCCTCACCTGGGCAGAAGGTGAAGGTAGATTCATAACCAGCCTCATGGTGGGGAGGGTCTAATAGTATGCAAGATAGGCGATTTTTTTTTTTAAGAGAGGACAGTGAGAGAGAGACAGAGAGAAAGAGATAGACAGAGAGAACCAATTTTTATTGAACGGTTAACATGGCTTTCATTTCTCTGACACTTAGTTGTGTACGTGGTGCTGGGGTTTGAACTTGCGTACTTGTGCATGCTGGGCAAGCACCGTAACTGCCGAGCCACGGCTCCAGCCCAAGAGTATTTTTTAAGGAAACAATTTTTGTGTCTTTCTTTCTTTGCTGGGTTAGGAATAGTCAAACATCAAACTAAACCCTTGACCTTGTCTCCCTTCGGGATGTAGAGTCAGGTTCCAAGAGCTGGGGCCAGAGGGGAAGCAAATAAATGCACCTTTCTAGTATTTTTCTCCACGTCTCACCATCTTGCTCTGATGCTGCCACCTCCAGGGCACTTTTGCCCTATTTGCCCTAGTCTCACAGCCATTGTGACAACACAGTACCTTCTTTTTTTTTTTTTTTTTTTTTTTTTTTTAAGAGACAGAGGGACTGTGAAAGAGACAGAGAGAATCAATTTTATTTAGTTTTTTCATGTGGCTTTCATTGCTCTGACAATTTGCTGGTGCTGGGGTTTGAACTCGTGTCATTTCGCATGCCAGGCAAGCATTGTAACTGCTGAGCCACCACTCCAGCCCCCACATTACCTTCTTAATGTTGAAGAGACCACACCATGGGCAACTGTGCCCTGGGAAAAGCATCAGTCACCTACTCTGTTCCTTTCCTATCACAATTCTGCCCCCATGGAAGGCTGTTACTATAGTTTGGATCTTAAATGTCCCCAAGGTTCCATGCATTAAAAGCTTGGTCTCAGGCTGGAGCGGTGGCTCAGCAGTTACAGCACTTGCCTGGCATGTGCAAGTACACGAGTTCAAACCCCAGCACCACATACACACTGAAGTCTCAGAGCACTGAAAGCCACATGAAAAAATAAGTAAAACTGATCTCCCCCCTTCTCACTGTCCCTCTCTTTTAAAAAAATAAATAAAAGCTTGGTCTCTAACCTGTGGTCTATTGGGAAATAGTGGAACTTTTAGAAGGTGAACCCTAATGCAAAGAAATTGGGACATTGGGGGAATGCCCTTGGAGGGGATATTGGGATCCTGGTTCCTCCTCTTTCTCTTTCATTTCCTGGCCACCATAAAGCAAGTGTCTTCCTCTGCGACATACTCCCCCCATGATGTGGTGCCTTACCACAGTCTGAAAAGCAACAGAAACAACTGACCATGAACTGAAAGTGAAAAATGAAAGCCCAAAAACCTTTCTTCCCCTGTAAGTTACTTATCTCAGGTATTTTGTGATAGTGATAGAAAGCTGACTAACAAACTTATTTTATAAGGAAGTTACAGACAAGAGTGTTGGCATTCAGGGGAAAGTGAAGGTGAGACAGGAACCCCAGGGAGCACCAGGGGAGAGGACCCAAGTGAGGAGTTGGCTGAACAGTCTAGACCAGTTTCAGAGGTACCTAAGAAAGTGGAGTGAGAAAGGGGGCTACTTTCAGGGGCTTCCAAGAGCTGTGTTGGTTTGCGGTCCTCCGAAGGTTATCACTCACCCTTCAAGAAGAAAACCTCCTACTTCTGTACCCAGTTCCTGTTCAGAGATTCCTCCAGAGGACACAGAGGAGAGAGCTGTGCTCTGTTCACACCTGAGCTTTATTAGTCACTGCCTAGCAGGGGAAAGTCTGGCCATGCTAGGGAGTTGGTACTGTGGCCATCTTCCTGTCCCTGAGAAATGGCCCAAGGCACTGAGAGCCCCACAGAGGAACACTCAGAGGACTGGACCTAGTACTATGGTTAAAAAACACCTCCCCACCCTTACTTAAACATACAATCAATACAAAAATTTTTGAGAAAACAGTGAAAGATATAAGCACATGAAAATTTAAATCTGTTGTATATTTCAAAATGAAAACGTCAAATAATAAAAAAAATTATGACAAAGGACTAATACTTCTCAATGTATGAAAAGCTTTTATAAATCCACACCAAAGATATTTCTGTAAAGAAGGGAGCAAAGGACATCAATAATCAATCCATACTGGGCTCAGTGGAACACGCCTGTAATTCCAGAGGCTCAAGAGGATCACAAGTTCAAAGCCAGCCTCAGCAACTTAATGAGGCCCTAAGCGACTTAGTGAGAACTTGTCTCAAAGTGAAATATAAAAAGGAGGGACTGGAGTGGTGGCTTGGCGGTTACAGAGCTTGCCTGGCATGCGCAAGTACACGGGTTCAAACCCCAGCACCCACGTACACAACTAAGTGTTGGAGCAACGAAAGCCATGTGAAAAACTCAATAAAGATTCTCTCTCTCTCTCGTTCTTTCTCACTGTCCTTCTCTCTTAAACAAACAAACAAAATTATATATATATATATATATATATGAAAGACTGAGATATAGCCCAGTGGTTAAGTGCCCCTGGGTTCAATCCCTGGTACATAATAATTATAACAATAATAGTTATTATTATTATTATTCCACAAAAATGAACAACCAAAAAAGGTAGCTAAATAAAATTTACAAGAGGCCTTTGATTTGGACTGAGCTCTTGCACTAGGCCCAACAATCCAATCAAACCAGAATGGAGTCACTCCTGCTCAGGGCCACAGGGTCAAAATGAACTTTGAAACAGGCTAGTTTAACCAAAACAAAACAAAACAGGAGAGTCACAGCAATCAATCAGAAGGATCCCTTTCTGTGAGCCAATAAGATAAGGAAGGCCATCAGAGCGCCTTATCTAAATCTTTACATGAGACAACCCCATTCATGATTGTTAAACTAAATCTGTTATAATTTTGTCTTTTGACAAGGTGAAACCCAACAACAAAACACAAATAACCCAATTAAAAATAGTCATTAATGGGGCTGGAGCGGTGGCTCAGTGGTTTCGGCGCTTGCCTGGCAAGCACGAGGACCCGGGTTCAAACCCCAGCACCACGTATGCAACTAAGTGTTGGAACAACTAGGGCCATGTGAAAAACTAAATAAAGTTGTTTCTCTCTTTCTCTGTCTCTCTTACTGTCCCTCTCTCTTAAAAAAAAAAAAAAGTCATTAACCCAATTAAAAAGGCATTTCTCCAAAGACGATTGATAAATGGCCAATAGGCACATGACAACATGATGTTCTATGTCACTCAACATGAGGGAAATGTAAATCAACACTAAATGAAAGTTTATCTCACATCCATTAGGATAACTACTAGTTTTCTTAAAAAAGGAGAGAAATCAATGCATGTTGGTGAGGGTATGGCGAAATCAGAACACTTGTGCTAGTAGGAATGTTAAATGGGTGCTGCTGCTGTGTAAAATAGTATAGCGGTTCCTAAAAATATTGAAAGGCAAACTGCAACATGGTCTGGGAAAGCCCACTTCTGGGTCCACATCCCAAAGAATTGAAAGCAGGATCTCAAAGAGGTCTTGGTACACACATGTTCATAGCAGCCAAGAGGTGGAAGTAACCCAAGCACCATCAATGAATGAATGAATAGATACACACAATGGAACAATCAGCCCTAAAAAGGGAAGCTTCTAACACGTGCTATGACATGTGAAATGAAAGAACAAAAAGACTCATCCTTTATGATTCTACTTAAGAGGGGTTTGTTGTTATTGTTGTTGTTCTTAGAGAGAATCAATTTTATTTATTTTTTCATCTTGTTTTTGTTTCTCTGACACTTAGTTGTTTATGCAGTACTGAGATTTGAACTCAGGTCCTTGCACATGCCAAGCAAATGAGCCACTGATCCAGCCCCACTTAAGAGGTTTTTAACATACAAAAAGCAAACAGGCTGGAGACAGGGAGAAAAAGAGCATTCCTGTTTATTGGCTACAGTATCAGTTCTGTCCAGAAACAGATCCAGAGATCTGTTGCATAGCAATGTGAATATGCTTGATATTGCTGAACTGTACCCTTAAAAACAGATAAAATGGTAAATTCTATGTTATGCATTTCTTACAATTAAACATTTAAAGTGTTTGGGAAAAGGTTAATTGATTTAAATGTTTGACCTTCCAATTAAGAAAAGTGTCTTAGTAAAATTAGAAATTTCTATAATAATATTCACTGCTGGCAAGGACCATGAGAAATGAGATCTTTAGTTTATGCTATTGATAGGAATGTGAGCCGTTTCAACACTTCTGAAAAATAATTCAGCCATATGTTTCCAAAGAATTTTTAAATTGTTTATATTCTTTAACTCAATATTTTGACCTCTGAAATCCTAAAAAAAAATTAGTACAACATGTACAAAATATCTGTACATGAAAGAATGTTCACAATATGGGTTTTAAATGAAAAAAAAATGGAAATTTAAATGTTCATAAGTAAGTTAGAAAAGAAATGAATTATGGCAGCTGGGTATGGTGGTGCATGCCTATAATCCTAGCGACTCATGAGGCAGAGGCAGGAGGATCGCTAGTTCAAGGCCAGCCTTAGCAATTTAGCAAGGCCTTCAGCAACTTAGCAAGACCCTGTCTCTAAATAAAAAGATAAAAGGGCTGGGGATGTGGCTCAGTGGTTAAGTGTCCCTGGGTTCAATCCCCAGTAACGAAAAAAGAAAGAAAAAATGAATGGTACAGCAATCTAACATCACTGTATAGCTATTATAAATTGTTATAGAAGATTATTAAATTATTAAGACTGTTCAAGAAATGTTAAGTGGGACTGGAGTGGTGGCTCAGTGGTTATGATGCTTGCCCGGCATGCACGAGTACACGGGTTCAACCTCCAATACCCACGTACACAACTAAGTGTCAGAAAGCCATGTGGAAAACTCAATAAAAATTGATTTTCTCTCTCACTGTCCTTCTCTCTTTAAAAAAAAAAAAGAAAGAAAGAAAGAAAGAAATGTTAAGTGATTTTTTAAAATCTACATTCATTTATTTACTTGTTTAAGAACTAGAAGCCAGGCATGCTGGCACACACCTGTAATCCCAGTGGCTTGGGAGGTTGAGGCAGGAGGATCACAGGTTAAAAGCCAGCCTTAGCAATTTAGCAAGGCCCTGAGTGACTCAGCGAAACCCTCTTAAAATATAAAAAGGACTGGGGATGAGGCTCAGTGGTATAAGCACCCCTGGGTTCAATCCCCATTACCAAAAAAAAAAAAAAAAAAAAAAAAAAAAAAAAAAAAAAGAAAAGAAAAGAAAGAAAGAAAAAGAGAAATAACTGGAGCCAAAGTTAACAGTGGTCATTTCTCAACAGGGTGCTTATAACTGTTTTTTTATTTTCAACATTTTCCCAAAAGATAATAAGGCATTTGTTACTTCTAAAGTCAGAAAAACATATTTTAAAAAAGAAACTAAAATCTAGTATACCCAACTACTTTTATAACCTCACTCCTCAAAAAAAAAAAGTAAATAAGTTAATTTCACTTTTTGTGCTTCCTTTCCTCCTATAACAGTCAGCTATTTTCCTATTTAAATTTCTAAAATTCACAGACTTCTTACATTTTGTGTCTTAAGGAAATTCCGTCAGTGAGGTTATTTTAAACTCAAGGTTTAGTTCAGGCCAGTTTTTCTAACATCAGCTCTGACACCACCACGCCCTTCCCACTGTCTGCAATACGGCAGGGCCCTTCCAGGGAAGCTCCAAGGCCAGATCCCTTCCAGGCGCAGCTGCACAGGTATCCTGCCTGCATGACCCTCCCTAGACACAGATGACAGCATTGAGGGTGAGCGCTGGACTCCAAGGAAGCCAGTCCACAGGGCTGGGGAGTGGCTTTTTCAGCCTTTCCAGAGTGCTGAGAGAGAGATTGGAGAGACAATGAAATGACATCACCACTGGAGTTAGAGAGACCAGAGGCTATCTGTGAAGAGAAGCTCTAACACAGAAAAAAGATATTAAATACCAAAGATACTGGCTACCAGAAAAGCTGAATTACAGGGCCAGCATCCTCTGCTCAAATTCCCGGGACCAGCATCAGTGCCTGGCTCCCTTACTTTGCCAGGAGCTTAAGTGTCCAGTATCTCCTGGGTTCCCCTGCATGGGATACTTACAATAAACACCCCTTTACTCAAGCTAGCCTAAGGGAAACCCATTTTGTGCAATCAAAAGAACTCAACCAAAAAGAGAAAGGACATTGAGCTGCAGTAAAACAGGAAATTTGAGCCCACAGAATCATCTGCAAACCAGGCTCCAAGCGTTCTCCTTCAATGTAAGATTAGAACCTGAACACAGGCAAACTAAGATGGAAAAATAAGGAAAAATCTGAAATTTGGTTCAGGTTAGAAACCTGAATAAAGGGTCTGGAGTGGTGGCTCAGGTTTCAGCGCTTGCCTGGCATGCACAAGGACATGGGTTCAAACCCCAGCACTGTGTACACAATGAAGTGTCTGAGCAACGAAGGTCACATGAAAAACTAAATAAATAAAATTGATTATCTTTCTCTCCCTCTCACTGCCCCCTCACTTAAAGAGAAAAGAAAAATAAACCTGAATAAAATTGCCATTTAAGGAGTGTGGCGGTGGCGGGCGAGCTTTGCAGTTGCCACTTCTCTCCTTCCCATTCCGGGGAGGCTGATTTGGAGAGGTAAGGAAGGAGTTTGTGGTTAGCTGCCTAGACCCAGGGGGCATTGAAGAGGACCGAAGAGGGAAGTCAGACATTTGAGAAATGGTCTCTAGAAGCCCTGGTGGCTGAGGATCCTGGAGGCTCCAGTTGTCCTCAGGGAGTTGGCAGGAGGGGTAGAAGGAAAGAAAGGCAAGAGCCCAGCGGAGGGTCTAGCCCACCTCATTAAGTCGTGTCCTTAAAGTGACCCTTTTTGTCCAAAGGGTCCTCAGCTGGCTTCCCACCCACAGACCCCCAAGGCAGATAGGGGCTCTGGGGAAAAGAAGTTTTCTTTTCAAAGTTTTAAATATTTTTGTCACCTCTTAAATTCTTGAATCTGTTTTTTGGAAAAGGATATGAAGAAGCCAGGGTGCCAGCCTCAGTTAACCCTTGTCTTTTGAAGAATTAAGTCTTACTGTACTTTTTAAAATAAACCTTTTTTGTGCTTCAGGAAAATTTGCGCTTTCGTATTTCAGTTTTAATTATCTCTTACTTGAAATTGAACCTCAAAGGAGTTTTTAGGGTAGACAGGATTTAACAAAACAAAATGGGCCCAACCTATGCATCTTTCACCCATGGAAACTTGTATTGTCACGGCACTTAAGACAGATGTTACCTATTTCTGTTAAGGTAGTCCATCTTCAAATACACTGATGTTTTCTATAAACATGAATAATTTCAACATGAATGCATTTTAAAAATTTTTGTATAATCATGTATAAATTTCTTCAGATCAACAAAACCTATTTTTATTTACTAAATATTGTATCGTTCCCAACAGTGTAATAACTGGGGCTAGAAACCAGATTTTGAATTCTCATTCCACTACTTACCCTGATCCTTGAGCAAGCCATTTAAGCTTCACTGAGCCTGTTTCCTCATTTCAAATGGAATAATAAAACTACTTTCTGGAGTTGCTTTTGAGAATGAAATGAAAATATATATGTAAAAGAATATGAAAAAAATCTCTCAATATTCTTATTCTCTAGTAGTATTTTAAATTATTCTTTGGTGCCTTGTTGACTAATGCTCATATTTAATAGATGTGTAAGACAAAACAACTTTCCTCCAAGAATATTCTATTTTACATTAGTATAGCATACTTCTAAGCTCGGGTAAGAACCATCAAAGAAGAGTTTTCAAGTAATATTTGCTGAGGAAATAAGCACAGCCTGTATTGGGATCTTCCCATCCATGCAGACATAGGAGTTCACATCTTAGATTGTTTAAAACAGACGCTGTTGTAAAACTATTTGACACCAAGAGACTCCTTACAACAATGAATGGCAAAGAAACCACAAGAAATCTGTATGTTTTGTCAGCAGAGCATTGTAAATTTAAATTTACCTGAGATCTTCACCTTATTTAACTAGTTCACTAAGTTCTTTAGTTCACTACCTCCAAATTCAATATTTGAATAAATAAAATACTTTTAAAGTTAAAATAAAAAATAAAATTGCCAATTAAGTTTTTCTACTATTTATCACAAAAGAAAAACAAAATAAAGATAAATCAAATGCATTTCTCTTTTAGGGTTTGTTTTTGGTTTTTTATCTGCTTGTTTTTTAAAGAGGGGCAGTGAGAGCAAGAGAAAGAATCAATTTTATTTAGTTCTTCATGTGGTTTTCATTGCTGCGACACTTTGTTGTGTGGGTGGTGCTAGGGTTCAAACCCACATCTTCACACATGCCAGGCAAGCACTATAACCTCTGAGCCACCACTCTAGCCCTTTTTTAAGTTTTTTTTTTTATTTTTGTATTGGTGCCTTATAATTATACATAATACTTGGATTCATTATTCCATATTTGTACATGTGCATAATTTGAGCAATCTTCCTTCTCCACACCTTCCTTTATCCTCCCTTTCTCCTTCCCCTTGATCCATCTGCTGTGTTCTACTGCTTTTTTTAAGAGAGAATGGGAGGGGCTGGAGTGGTGGCTCAGTGGTTACAGTGCTTGCCTGGCATGCTGAGGACATGGGTTCAAACTCCAGCACCCCATGTACACAACGAAGTGTCAGAGCACTGAAAAGCATATGAAAAACTAATAAAAAAAATTGATTCTCTCTCTCTGTCCCTCTCTCTTTAAAAGAGAGAGAGAATGGGAGAGTGAGAGAAAAAGAGAATCAATTTTATTTAGATTTCATTGCTCCGATACTTAGTTGTGTATGTGGTACTAGGGTTTGAACTCGAGTCCTCACACGTGCCAGGCAAGTGCAATACTGCTAAGTCACTGCTCCAGCCCTGTTTTACTGTCTTATAAGGCTTATTAGCAGTCCAAAAAGTACTGGTTCATAGCATATAAATCAATGAAAATGCTAACGTGATGATGATCTCTATAACACACATTAAGAGTTCTATTTAAAGTTAGCCAAACCCAGAGACTCAAGGATCAAATGTTTTCTTTCATTTGTGGAGGCTGGAGCAAAACCCAGGCTTGGGTGAAAGGTTGTCAGGCTCATGTATTAGTCCCAGCAAAAGCATAGCAACACATAATCTAGGGGAACCACAGATATGTGGCATGCGGAGAGGGGAGGGAACAGATAAGGGAAAGCGAGAGGGAGGGAGGATAGGGAGGGATCTAGGGAGACAATCAACAATGTAGCATACTCTACCCCCCCTGAAAATCCAAATAATACTTATGTGATCATTTAATTCTGGAAAATTCACAATCTAAGCATTTATATCGCTTTTACAGGCAAAATATAGAAAACTTAAGAGACTGGGGTATGGGTAATGTGGGGGTAATTCTGTTTTAAGGACAAATACATACTTTATATGCATTGATGATTGTACAATAACTCAAATCCTTAATAATAAAAAAAGAGTTCTGGGGTTGGGGATTTAGCTCAATGGCAGAGAGCTTGCCTAGCATGCACAAGGCCCCAAGTTCAGTCCTCAGCCCTGAAGAAAAAAGGAAAAAAAAAAGAGTTCCATTTACAATCATGAACATGATACAAGCTAAATTTAGGGTTTACAGTCTGGGTGCTAAAAAAATATAGCATTTTAAACTCATAATTAATTTGATGTTGTTTAGAACAAGTTTGCTCTAACACTTACTGACACATACCTTCATGATGTGTTGGGCCTGACCTACACTACACATCCCTTTATACTCACTCTACAGAAAGACCCCATCGTTTCAGGGGACAAGTAAAATATGAATAGAGTAAATAGCATTGAAGGAAAGAAGCCATAAGAAGGGCTGGAGTGGTGGCTCGGCTGTTACCGCACTTGCCTGGCATTCGCAAGTACGTGAGTTCAAACCCCAGCACCCACATGCACAGCTAAGTGTTTGAGCAACAAAAGCCATGTGAAAAATTCAATAAAAATACATTCTGTCTCTCCCTCTCTCACTGTCCTTCTCTCTTTAAAAAAAGAAGGAAAGAAAGAAAGAAGCCATAAGAAGCAGTCGTGGAGAAGGGAGCCAACCGCCAGAGCAGGCACATGGGTGACTTGTACTGCGGCATCCTCTCTCCTCAAAAACAGTCCTAAACTCCTAGATCGAATCCTACTTTCCCACTTCCCAACAGTCTGCTGTTTTTACACTACCACAGGTCTCTTAATAAGTGATTTGGGGGGAGATGGAGTGGTGGCTCAGCAGTTACAGTGCTTGCATGGCGTACACAAGACACAGGATCGAACCCTAGCACTACATACACAACGTGTCAGAACAACGAAAGCCACATGAAAAACTAAATAAAATTGATTCTCTTTCTCTCTCCCCCTTTAATAAAAAAAAATGGTTAGGGGGGCTGGAGAGGTGGCTCGGCAGTAGAGCTCTCGAGCGGCATGTGCGAGGACCCTGGTTCAAACCCCAGGACCATATATACAGCTGTTAGAAAAACAAAAACCAGATGAAAAAAAATAAGGGATTTGTTTGCACTAGTAACTTTCCTCCTTTAGAATGTCAGGTAAATCTCAGAAATTGGGGGAGGGACATTAAAATTTAAATATTAGTATGAATTAGTCCAACCTGATTGCCTTCCTATTAACCGATTCCTTCCCCACACCCTCACCCATGGCCATGTAGAGAAAGAGGGGTAACAATTGGTAGCTGAATGAATGGAGGGAGCTCTCTGGAAATGGAGACTAAAGTGTCTCTCACTGTCTTGTCATTGCATTTTTTGGGGGGAGGGCACTAGGGGTTGAACCCAGGGGCATTTAACCACTGAGTCACATCCCCAGCCCTTTCTTTCTTTCTTTTTTTTTGAGATAGGGCCTCGTTAAGTTGCTGAAGCTGGCTCTGAACTTGCGACCCTCCTGCCTCAGTCTCCCAAGCTACTAGGATATAGGCATGTGTCAATGTACCTGGCTTTGTCAATGTATCTTGAGAGACCTGAGAACACAGCCTCCTGAAGAACAGCAGAAAATGACCTGCCATCCTCTCCTGCCAACAATCGGACAGTTTTTCAATTCGCTTATTCCACTCCTTCAGTTGGTAAGACTTTGCAAAAGTACTATCATGACTTCCCATCAAACTGTCACTTGAATGATAGCATCTAAAGGACAGGGGCTAGGCACTTTGGAAAGCAGAGTGGAGAATCCTCAAAAAAGAAGGAGGGAGGGAGGGATAAGGGAGGTTATCAATACAACTGGGAATACTCAATTCCCATTAGAAGCCTAACTAAACACAGGCAGGCAGAGAAATTCAGAGATGTCAAAACTTAATATACATATATTTGTTTATTTCAAATTATAGTATGAGGGGATTACTGAGGAGACTTGAGTTCAGGGAATGGATGAAGGGGAGTAGATCCTGGACTAGGATCGGCCTTAACTTACCATCTCACTACGTCAATATCCTTGTGTGCATGAATACGTAACAACAATTCCTTCCAATGTGTAAGACTACGTCAAACAAATTAAAAAAAAAAAATTAGGGATAGACCCACCATACGATCCAGCTATCCCTCTTCTGGGTATTCTCCCAGGAGTTAGAATCGGTACATTACAGTGACACAGCAAAATCTATGTCCATAGCAGCTCAATTTACAATAGCTAAATTACAGAACAACCCAGATGCCCCTCACTGGTTGAATGGACCCAAAAGCTGTGAGATATATATATACACACAATGGAATTCTACTCAGCAATTACAAACAACAATATTGCAGTCTTTGAAGGTAAATGGACGGCAATGGAAGAAATTATGCTGAGCAAAGTCAGCCAAACCCAGAGACTCAAGAGTCGAATGCTTTCCCTCATTTGTGGAGGGTAGAGCTGTCAAACTCATGTATTAGACCCAACAAAGGCATAGCAACACATAATTAGGGAAACCATAGATACGTGGTAAGGGGAGGCTGGAGGAGGGGAGAGGGAGAGTGGATAGGGAGGGATCTAGGGAGACAATCAAAAGTGTAGCGTACTTGGGGCTGGAGTGCGGTTACTACACTTGCCTGGCATGCACAAGGATGCAGGTTTGTCACATATACAATGTATGTGACATTGTCACATATACAATGTATGTGACATTGTCACATACACATACACAGCATTGTCACATACACAATGAAGTGTCAGAGCAACGAAGGGCAGATGAAAAACCAAATAAAATTGATTCTCTCTCTCTCACTGTCCCTTTCTCTCTTTAAAAAACAAAAGAAAAGAAAAAAGAAAGAAAGAGAAATTAAAGGAAAACTAAATAAGTGGTAAAACATCCCAACTTCATGGACTGGAAAACTTAACATTGTTAAATGGTAACATACCACAAACTGATCTATAGGTTCAATGCAATCTCTATCATAATCCTAGATGACTTTTTTAATACTAATTGAGGGCTGATTCTAAAATTTATTTGAAACTACAAGAGACCTAGAATAGCCAAAAACATCCTGACAAAAAAAAAAAAATTAGGAAGACTCCCACTTCCTAATTCAAAACTCAGTACAAAGCAAAGGTACTCTAGACAGCGTGATACTGGCACAAGAATAAAGAGATCAGGGGCTGGAGCGGTGGCTCAGCGGTTACAGCGCTTGCCTGGCATGCGTGAGGACACAGGTTCAAACCCCAGCACCACATACACAACAAAGTGCCGGAGCAACAAAAGCCATGTGATAAACTAAATAAAATTGATTCTCGCTCTCACTGTTCCCCTTTCTCTTTAAAAAAAAAAAAAAAAAAAAGAATAAAGAGATCAATGGAATAGAACTGAGAATCCTAAAATAATCCTGCACCTCTGTGGTCAAACGATCTTTTATTTTTTTTAAGAAAGAAGGACAGTGTGAGAGAGAGACAGACAGACAGAAAGAATCAATTTTTACTGAGTTTTTCACATGGCTTTCGTTGCTCCGACACTTAGCTGTATACATGGGTGCTGGGGGATTTGAACCCATGTACTTGCGCATGCCAGGCAAGAGCTGTAAATGCCGAGCCACCGCTCCAGCCCATCAAACAATCTTTTAACATGGGGCCAAAACCACTCAATATGGAAGGAACAGTCTCTTCAACAAGTAGTGCCTGGGACGAGCAGATGGTCACATGCAAAAGAACAAAGTTGGATTCCTATCTTCTACATCCACAAAATTAATTCAAAAGTGATCAAAGACTTAAATAAAGGCAGAAACTGTCAAACAATAAGCACAAGAAAAAGTACTTGAACTGGGCACAACAGCACACTCTTGTAAACCTAGTGTCTTGGGAGGTTGAGGCAGGAAGGAAGATCTCAAGTTCAAGGACAGCCTCAGCAACTTAGTGAGACCCGGTCTCAAAATAAAAAAATAAAATAAATCAAAAGTGCTAGGGATATAGCCCCAGCAGTGGAGTGTCCCTGGGTTCAATCCAGTACAAAAAAAAAAAAAAAAAAAGTTCTTGACACCATTAGTCATGTCAAATGCAAATAAAAACCACCATAAGATATCAATTCATTCCCACAAGGCTAGTTAGGAGCAAAAAGTCAGCTAATAACAAGTGTTGGTGAGGACGGAAAAATTGGAACTCTTGGTGGAAATGAAAAATGATATGGCCACTTTGGAAAAGAGTCTGTCAATTTCTCAAATGATCACACCCGGAGTTACCTTGACTCAGGGGTTCTACACACAGGTATATATCCAAGAGAAATGAAAACAAGCCCCCACAAAAACGTGTATGGGAATATTCATGCCAGCATAATTCGTAAAAGTCAAAAAGCAGAAATAACCCAAACTACATCAACAGAGATAAACAGAATGCAGAGTATCCATGCAATGGAGTCTTGAATAACGAAAAGGAATGTCATTTGGACACACACTACAACTTGGATGGATCTTGAAAACGTTACGCACACAAGTTCACACGGAAGTCCAGAATAAAGATTTCTAGAAATATAGCACTGGTTGCTTAGGGCTGGGGATAAGAGAGGAAGTTAGGGGGAAGGGAAGTGATAACTAAGAAGCACAGAGTTGTTTTTTTTTGAGGAAATGAAAATATTCTAAAATTGGTGATAGCTGCACATATCTATGAATATACTAAAAAAAAAATTGAATTAGGGGCTGGAGTGGTGGCTCAGCGGTTATGGCACTTGCCTGGCATGTGCAAGTACACGGGTTCAAACCCCAGAACCCACATACACAACTAAGTGTCAGAGCAACAAAAGCCATGTGAAAAACTCAATGAAAATTGAGTGCGTCTCTCACTGTCCTCTCAAAAAAAAAAAATGAATTATAACACTAAACAAGTTGATTACAGTGGCATGTGGATCACATCTCAATAGAGCTGTTAAAAAAAAAAAATGCTACCTGAAATCCCGAGCCAGCCCCATTTTATTCATGGCCCTGGTATCCAGAACGTCCCCTTTCTTGGGGCCACAGTGTCTGGCCAAATGAAAGTTCTCCAGCAATGCCTGGGGTTCTCCCATCCCCACCTGAATCTGATTCCACCTTTCCTCTACCATCTCGTCCAACCCTTCCACTGTACCTCAGGAGTTCCCATCAGACAGCCAAGGGCTGGCAGGTGCCCCACATTCACACCCATCTTGGCAGCTTTGTCTCAGCCAGGCCCCGGCTTTTCCGCCCTCCCTTTCCCTTTTACCCTTCTGAGAGGTTTTTTTTTTTTTTTTTGTCATTTTTTTTGGGTACTGGGGGTTGAACCCAGGGGCTCTGAGCCGCACCCCTAACCCTTTTTATTTTGAGACAGGATCTCAGTCTAAGTTGCTTACGGCCTCCCTAAATTGCTGAGGCAGGCCTCAAACTTGAGATCCTCCTGCATCAGCCTTCCAAGCCGCTGGGATTAGAGGCGTGCACCACCTCGCCCAGCATACCCCTCTGGTTTTGTCCTGCCAGACTCATGGCTGGCAAAATTGGCACCAAAAGTGCCTGCAGGGGAGTTCCCTCAAGGGAGTGCCCCTTACCCTCCTGAGACCCTCCTGAGATGAGGCTGGCTGGGTTTGCAGAGAGAGCAGCACCACACCCCAGGGTGATCAGGGCAAAGTCGTTTTTAGGGGAACTTACACGTACAGAATGGCTGCAGGGTCACCGCAATGCACAAAGAATAATGTTCTGAAGTGAGAGATGTCCTCACCATGGGGTCAGGGTTTATATGAGGGTCTAAGGAATTTGGCTCAGGGCCAGTTTCAGTGTTTTGGGTAACAACCTAGATTCCTTTGTCAGTGCCTGGGGATGTTCAAGGCCCAGGGCTCAAACCTGCTCCAAGACACCTGTAGCTGGCCAGGTCACAGAGCAGTCAAGGCACTCAGATTTTCAGTCAGGACACAGAAAGCTAGGGGAACGGAGGGACCCCACAGTATACCCGCTGAATGGCTGCTCTTACAGTCTCACATGCCTGCCTCTTCTGTGATGTCCCTGAGCTGTAGGAAAGGGTGGGATTGCATATAAGGACTTTTCCCTAGTTATATGAAACACTGCAGAGACCCACACCAAAAGTAAACACAGATGCATGTTACACAACCTAAAATCACAAATTTTAAAACAACACAGCAATTCAAGCAAAAATTCTGGAAGCCGTCATTGACGCTTTTCTTTTCCATCCTTTCCAAATCCAGCTGGTCACCAAGTCCTGACGATCCTCTCCCCTAATGCTTCCTAAGTCTGTTCCCTTTTCTGAGCCTCCTGTACCGCCGGCTGTTCTGGACTCTGATTTGTTCAAGGTCTTCCATTAACTAAATGTACAATCTTTCCCACAGGCCTTGGAGATAAATATCTACACCTAACCATGTGGCATTTATTTTTAATACAGTTTTAGGGTTTTTTTTTAACTACTTATAACATTTTTTAAATTTTTCTAATTTTGTTTCTTAATTCTTCAAATGTGAACCAATAAAATTGCCCTCTATATGCCTCACTACTATGAAGGTATATAGAAGTCAGTCAGACATAGATTTATATTTGGTAAATTTTAGCAGGAAAAAAAAAAGGAGTAAAAAGCAGATCCTGAAAACAAACCTTTAACAGTTCACATTGCCTTGGGAAAGATAAAGCAGAACAAGCCGGTGGAGCCAGCTAAACAAGGCTTTAAGTCATTTTGAACCTGCAGGATCCTAATCTTTACAGCCACAGGAAAAGCCACCATGGGCTGAGAGGGCTTTTCTAGTTTCTTTCTTCATGAGACTCTAGGGAGAAAAATGGTCACCATTTCTATTTCCTTGATTGATTATAGCCATTCTCCAAGACCAATTTCTCCTATGCCTTGTAGGACCCCAAAGATATAAAGAAAAAACTTCCAGGGACTAGAACACTGAATGGCTCAGCAGTAAAGTACCCGCCTGGCAATGTGCAAGAACCCGGGTTCAAACCCCAGCAGGACAAACACAGCTAAGTGCTGCAGAAACTAAAACCAGATGAAAAAGTAAAACTGATATTCTCAATTCTCTCTCTCCCCCCACCCTCTCTCTCTCTCCCTCAAACCCAAGCAACAACATACACAACGAAGTGTTGCAAAATCTAAAATCAGATGGAACAATAAATTAAACTGATATTCATATCCTCTTTCTCTCTCTTTAAAGAAAACAGAAAGAGGCAAAACCTCCAGCAGTCTGAATCTTATTACAACGAGGGTTTCTAAGCCCACAACTAAGATTTTAAGAGCCCACAAATAGGGAAAAGTAAAGCTAAAACCTCTCAATTTAAAGGACTGAATTTTATTCTGGGATTATATTTTTCCTATTGGGGGAGGGGCACCAAAATATTCTTTTATAAAATGACAAGGGTACATATCTAATAAGGGTGGGCAGGTTTTTATATTCTTATATAAAAAGCAAAAAGTTAGTAATCTTGTACGTGACCCCCAATCTTCTTTTTTAAATCTTATCAATACAAGAATCCCACAGGGCTGGAGTGGTGGCTCAGCAGTTGGAGCACTTGCCCAACATGTGCGAGGACCCAGGTTCGAACCCCAGCACCACATACGCAACTAAGCATCAGAGAAACAAAGGCCAGATGGAAAAGTAAATAAAATTTATTCTCTTTCTCTCTCTCTCCCTAAAAAATTAAAAGAATTCCACAAATGAGTGTCCCTTATCTCAGCTTGCCCCAAACCCTCTCCCAAGTGTGGACTCTAACAGGGTTTTCCTGGGTCCTTAGTTGTACCAATTCCAGTCTGATTGTTTGGAGCTAAGAAAGATCCTGAGGGCTTGCCTGGCTCAGTGAGGCAGGGGCCTGCTCAATCAGTGATGTATGGGGCAGGAGTGGTGGCTCAGTGATTACAGCACTTGCCTGGCATGCACAAGTACGAGAGTTCAAGCCCCAGCACCACGTACGCAACAAAGTGTGGGAGCAACGAAAGCCATGTGAAAAACTAAATAAAATTGATTCTCTCTCTCTTTCACTGTCCTTCTCTCTTTAAAAAAAAAAAAAAATTTAGTGATGCCTGACATGGTACCAAGGAGGGTAGGAAGGACAAGGGACATGAAATGGAGGGACACTGATGTGAGTAATGCACCTTTTGAAGAACACCCTGGCCTAAGACATGCCAGAGCCCAAATTAAAACCACAGGAAAAAAAAAAACCACTTGGTAGTGTATAACTGAGAAAACATAACTAATAAGGAATCACTGAACACAGAGAGGGAAAGGACAAGGAGGTCACGAGGGTGTCCAGTGGTCAGCAGGGCTTACTCACTGCCTCCTGGTCCGTGATCCATGACTCAAGGAAACCCCAGGCTGCTGTCCATGCTGAAGCCAGTCCTTCCAGGATCTGCCTGACACCTGCAAAGAATGCTGGGCCCAGCTGAGCTGACCAGGAAGGGCTCACAGGAAGGAGCCACAGAGCTGACCAAAGGAAGCAAAGCCAGTCTTTTTCAAAGAAGGCTGGTTGTGTGATCTTGTCAGCAATCCAAAGTCCAAAGATCAACAAAATACTGGAGGAAAACAAATACACTTGGGAGTGGGAACGAAAACCAAGACCGGCTTCGTTCTAGGAGTAGAGGGGGCAAAGTGGAGTTTTCCGTGAAACCCTAAGACTGAAGCAAGATTCAAGATTGCAAGCTGCCACCTTCACAAATTCAGAAACATGAGATCTTTGAGACTCACCATCCCCCACGGAGAGCTCTGTGGGGGCTCGGGGCTCTTGAGCTCCAAGCTGCTCCTCCTGCCCAGCAGAAAAGGAAACAGGCTCCGAAGACCCCATCTGAGAACCTGAGAACCCAGCACCGCGTACGTACGCAATGAAGTGCTGGAGCAATGAAAGCCACATGAAAAACTAAATAAAACTGATTCTCTCTTTCTCTCTCACTTACCCTCTCTCTTTGAAAAAGAAATGCAAGAATGAGGTGAAGTAAAAACGCCATTTTCAATAGAAACTTGACTAAATAAATCTAAATTCCATAAACTTCCTCATGCTCTTCAAAGGACTCTGACATTTTTCAAAAACCACTCTGGTGTCCACGTAACTATAATAAACCTCTTGACCCATACCTCCCTTACTCCACTGATGGTCTTCCGTAACTAGCTTGAGGGAGAACAGGGAGGGATCTAGGGGGCAATTCTGGTTTTAATGTAAATGC